>CAUYQU010003093.1:0-30417 GCA_963574635.1 Cheracebus regulus
TGCAGATCATGCAGGATTGTTGCATAGGTACATACATGGCAATGTGGTTTGCTGCCTCCATCCCCCTGTCACCTATATCTGGCATTTCTCCCCATGTTATCCCTCCCTGACCTCCCTACCCCGCCCCCCGCTGTCCCTCCCCTATTCCCCTCCCAACAGACCCCAGTGTGTGATGATCCCCTCCCTGTGCCCATGTGTTCTCATTGTTCAACATCTGCCTATGAGTGAGAACATGTGGTGTTTGATTTTCTGTTCTGTGTCAGTTTGCTGAGAATGCTGGTTTCCAGATCCATTCATGTCCCTACAAAGGACACGAACTCATCGTTTTATATGGCTGCATAGTATTCCATGGTGTATATGTGCCACATTGTCCTTGTCCAGCCTATCATCGATAGGCATTTGGGTTGGTTCCAGGCCTTTGCTATTATAAATAGTGCCACAATGAACATATGTGTGCATATTTCTTTATAATAGAATGATTTATAATCCTTTGGGTATATACCCAGTAATGGGATTGCTGGATCAAATGGACATTAAACAAAGCAAATGATTCTTTACAGAGGGGGGAAATAAGATTCCCTGAACTACTGAAGTCATCTTGTATCACTTAGTACTTTTTTACATGTGATTATACTCAAACAGATCACACAGGCACTGAAGGAAGATGTGAGATGGGTGATGGAAATGAAAAAGGAATGGACACTTTTCATTTATAGTTTCTGATAGAAACACACAATTTTAAAACTAGAATAAGCTTAGAAAACATCTAATCTAACTGACTTATCTCACAGATGAGAAAACAATCTTACAGATGGACTAGCTGGTTTCTAAAATCTCACCACTGGTCAGTTAATTCAACAGGCACTTACCAACCGATACTAAGTGCTGGACACTCTTCTAGGAGCTGGGAATACAGCAGTAAATAAAGCAGACAAAAATCCTTATCTTCTTAGAGTTTACATTCCAGCGATGAATAGAACCCCTTTCCTTGGGTCTGTGTTGAGTCATGTATTATTTTAATGAGCTACAGACTGCAAAGAACAGCACCTGAGCACTTTAGTAACTATCCCCATCTTGTCCTTCAACACTTAGGATCAAGTTCTTCTCTATGTAAAATCAGTCCAGTGTTGTAATCTCAGTCTAACCTACCTGAAATATGTCAGCTCACTTCATATTTCCTAATGGGGCTACTTTCCATGCTTGTAAGCTTTATCCCTATAAAGGAAAATATCTCTCATTTTTACATCAAAGTGCCGATGACCAATTACATCACTTAGAATTTTCTTGAGTGTAGGTGGCCTCTGGTTCCTACACACATCAGTGCCTGTAGACAGGCTCCTTATCTCATTTAGCTTTAGGATTGAGTTCCTACCCTATTTTGGTCTTTCTTGGTGTATCACTTACCCAAGGTGTTTGTGCTATTTATCTGTACAAGCTGCTATATCCCAGCCCCATCTCTGTTTAGATCTGAAAACTCTTATCCAACCAAGCTCCCTCTGGTCTGAGGAAAAGAAGACTCGACTCTGACATTTCAATCTTGAAAGCCGACTCTGTTCCTGACAGCTTCGATGTTTTTCACAGGCATAACCACCCCCAGAGAGGCAGAAAAGGTAGGATGGAAGAAATCAGAATGAGTTTGGGCACGCAGTTGACTCTCCTTTTTGTCTTTAGATCAGTGGAATTAGTGAACACTGCTATGAACTCATGGAATTTTCAGACTTCGGAATTCCCAGACGTCTTTCAGTTGTCTTTGAAGAATTCTTATTTTACAGTGTGTGTTTTTCCTTAGAAAAGGAGAAAAACAGAGTGCATCTTGTTAGTGGGATAGCTAAGATTTAAGGATAACTCCCTTTTATTATGGGATTGCAGACATAATGTTGTATACTTTATCATTTTCACGTTCACAACAATCCAGTGATAAATGAATTATATGCAACCTCATGCTACAAATAAGGAAGTAGAATTTTGGAGAGGCCACGTAGTTTCACTAACATCAAATAACAAGTATGTGATTGGGTCAAGATCCATTTCCATTTGCTATCAGTGAAACTCTTCTACAATATAGGTCATTAGTATCAGTGTTGGGGTAAAAATTATAAATACAAAAATATGTGTAAAACATTAAGTGTAGGGTTTTTCCTCAAACAATCATCTTGTAGCTGAACAAACTGAGTCAGAAAATGAAATTTGTCCCAAAATCACTAAGTAAAGTGGTGGTCTGAATTAGAATCATAGTTTTTTGAATTTTATTCCAAGCTTCTTTTCAACACAGCATTTTAATTCCAAGAAAAAATGATTCAAATTGGCTAGAATTGTTTGGTTTAAACTCAGTGTTTTTACAGTTATAACCTAGAAGATTTTTTTTTATGATCTGTATTAAAATTCTGCTCTTAAAATCCTCTAAATTAAACAAATATTTACTCAAATATTTGAATGTCTTTTATTGATTATATTATGCTTTTTTATTGCTACCTGGATGTTCCAAATAAACTATTCTATTGCCAGACCAAAATAAAAGATAAACTATCTTTTTTTTTTTTTTTTTCAGATTCAAAGAAGCTGTCTTTGGTCTATCTAGACTAACTATTGTCCTGAAAGATCTATAGATGTTTAGTAGGTGAACATAAAAGAGAAAATGCCATTTTCCTCATAGTATTCTGTTAGGATGTTCCATTTGAAAGAAAAAAAAATCAGTTTAAGGAGCTGCATAATCATTAAACAAACTTGTTTCAGTCACTATCACTGCAAATGCAATTAGGGCTAATTCTCCTGAGTCTATGCTAACAGGAGGAGGGTGTAACATGCATAGTTGACAGGCTCAGATAATCTGAATAACTGATTTTCAACATTTCCCCCTACTAAACCTATTTACCAGAGTTGCTAGCAAGTAATGGAAACTGTCCTTTCTCGGTTCCTTCCTCTCCTCCCCACACCCGGTGCCCCAACCCAGTCAACCTTTGATGGAGATGTTAGCAAGCAGTGAATTGGCCAAAAAGCTGTGGGAGGAAGAATAAAGAAGGAAAGTCAATCTTTGAATAAATAAAAGCTATTTTTATGTGACGCTTCTGCAATGGAAGGTCCTGACACATGTAGAATATTGTCTGTGTTAATATTCTTATACATACTTGTATGATAAACCCACCTCAAATAATAGTTTTGTTAAATTACTATAGATAAGCAAAATAGCAATTCATTTTCTTTGTTCAAAAATATTAAAAGTTACAGACATGATTGAAGTTTCTTTTGACATTTACTTTCAATCTCAGACCTGCCTCCTTACTCTAAACGGGCTTATCACTCTGATATCTATTTATTATTATACAAAATGTCCAGATTTCTTGTCCAGGTTTTTTCTATGAATTTACATCGAAATTTAGTCTGAGAAAATAAGCATGTTCTTTTGCTTTTACAGTAATAATAGCCTATCTATATGGTTTATCTATGTGGGGTGACATTGTTATGCATTGCTCAAATCCCCCTTCAATGAAGGACTCATTGCCGCATCAGGGAGTACTTTCAGCAGACTGCATCTCTCAGCCCCTGCTGGGACCACCTGGGCTGCAATAGCCCCCTCACCCTCAGGCTCACCCCCAGGCTCACCCCTACAGAGACAGGCAATGGTCAGTGACTGATCCAGTTCCATTTGGTACCAATGTATTAGTTACCATGCAAGTTCATTGTAAGACTATACACGTCATGTTGGCCCAAACTGGGGCAACTCAGAAAGATCTTCCTAGCCTCAGAGCTGCCTGTGCGGTGGCTGAGGCTGCTGTGGAGCCCATGTCATAGCTCAACTTCTCCCTTTTCCCAATCCGGCTTCCTTAGATGCTGATGCTAAGAAGTTTCCTGACCAACTTCCAGAACAGTAACCTCCATCTCATAATCGCTCCCCAGGAAACCATGCTATGACATGTCACTTGCTTAATTTTTCACAGAATGATATGTCCTGGAAGGCCCATTTGCTAGTGAACATAGACCTACCTCATTATTTTATTACTGTATTTGTGTCAGAACTGGGATGTTGTTCATCAAAGCCTTGGTTTCCTGTCTTCCTGAACCTGCATATAGACCAAATAATGAATAACTATGACTAAACGAGTGTATTCTAACCAATGGACTGTGAAGAGAAGTGATACATGGTACTCCCAGGCCCAACCTGCTGAAACTTCATGACATTTTCCACATCCTTTCTCATCTTCCATGTGCTAACTAGATGCAAAGGGTCTAGCAGAAGTTTCCAAGGTCCTAGGGACAGCAGAGCCACAGAAGGCTCAGTCACTGAATCAGCACACTGAAGGCTAACCTTGAACTTTCACATCAATTTGTTAACCTGCTGAAATATGTAGGGGCATTTCTTACAGGCGTTAACCTCTCCTACTTAAAAGTGAAAGAACTCTTGTCTGTTTCCAGTTTCTAACGATTACCAAACACATTGTTCTGAATATTTTGTACATACCTTCTTGGGTGCAAGTGCTTCCCTGGTGTAAATCGTAAAAACAGAAGTGGACTTGCTAGGTCTTGAAATACACAAGCTTTAAAATTCAATCACTACTTTTGTACCATTGCCCAAAGTGGTTATACCAATTTGTATTCCTACTAAGAGTGCATGGAAATATCTCTTTCTCATAGCTTTCTAATGTGGGACTATGCCAGGCACTCTCCTAAGTATTTTACCTGCATTGAAGTACTTGAGCCTCAAAGTAACTCTCTGAAGCGTAAATTTACATTACTTAGCTCTGCTTTTCAGATGAGAAAACTGAGGTCAATAATTTACAGCTGAAAGAGCTAAGATATAAACCTAAGGTTGTCTGACTGCAAATTTAGGGCTGGATTTCTTTTCTCTTACATTATATTGCTTATATACAATTCTCGTTCAAAGTTAGAAGCTGTCAGGTAAATTAATTAAATTTTATACTTCATTGGGGAGAATTAAGGACTATAGTGGTCTTTGTGTATGGGGATTAATTGGTCATGAGGAGGGATCATTCATAATTGTCAAGGGTCTATTTTCATGGGTCAAACAGTATGCAGGAGCGTTTTAAGCCTTCTATCTCAGCTTTGGAAAAAAAGTATGAAAGTATTCAGATCTATAAGTCATTTAAAAGGTTTTTCTCAAAATTAAATAAAACAAAAGCTAATAAAATCTGCATTCTGGGTGGCTGCTTGCAAAGTGGCTGTGATTACTTGGCCAAATCACATCTTGCTTAGTGTTCCTCCCTGAACTTCCTTTGTCCTCGAATTGAGAATAATGCAGAGGAGGTCTGTGTGGGTCTGGGACAAGATGGAATTTGGACCAGCTGTTTTCAAAGGTTACATTAGAAAATCAAAGGCTAAAGGGGGTTACTGTGAAAACTGCTTTCTAAAGTGGGAATCTCCCCATCGTATCACGTGTCTGTACCAAGAACTATGGCAGGGATGAAACTGGTAACACACAAATCTTCACAAGATGAACAAAATGTTAGGCCTTATAGGCAAGGCACAGGCACACATTTGACTTCCTGAATTCCTTCAATTTTTGTGGTTTTTGAGGTTACAATAGAATTCAAGTCTCTCTGGGTTCATGTTCATCTAGTTTTGACAAAATATGACTTCCTGTGTCAGTGAAAGAAGGTTTTGATTTACAAAATAGTTTCACTAACTGTAAATGAATCAAAGTTAGATTTTTCTTAAAATATGCAGGGGTCAAAAATCTGGGCACGAAATAAGCAATGGACCGATTTGGGATTTCCTTGGGTCTTACCATGTTGAAAATCCCTGAGTTCCTATAAATGTCAAATTTGTTAAGGGGGCAAGAGGGCAGAGGAGAAAAAGATAAAAAAGACTAAATGGGTATATGTAATTATTGGGCAGAAAGCTTAAACTTGGTCTCTCCTCAAGCAAATGTATCCCTTAATGCTGTTATCCTCTTTCTATAATGATGTACATTCATTCATTTAGCCAACATCTATTGTGCTTACTACATGTCAGGCACAGTTAGACATTTGTTCTACAGGGGTATGTGTGTGAAATACAGTCTTTGGAGAGAACACAAAATATATGTCAATACAATTATTAAGTGTTTGCAAACTGAGTTGCTATGAAAAAATTAATTGGGGTGCATCAATGAAGAATGAAAGGAGAGACCAATGTAGATAAAATCCTTAAAGGAGATGTGTCTGCAGAGGCACCGTTTGAATGGAGACAGATGCAGAATGAGTCAGGGGCGAAATTTCTCACGCTAAGAGGCTGCTCACATGAAGACTCTAGGACAGGGAAGAGCTTGGGATAACCGGAGGCAAAAGATACTGGGACAGTGGCTCAAGCAGGAGGTGGAGAAGGAAACAAGCCAGGGAGTCCCAGACAGTGGAATGATCCTGGAGAGTCTTAAGCAAAGAGATGACATGGTCAAATTCACATTAAAAAAATATCACTCCAACTGCAATGTTCACACTCTATTTGAAGGAAAAGGTGGTTGAGAGAGTACGATGGAAGTAGAGAACTGACATAATGGGTGACTGCAATAGTTGAAGTACTGCAAGGCAGAGGAGCAAAAGTGAGATGTATTTATATATCTGTGCTTTGTTATTGGCTGTACGCATTTGGACCTCTGTCAAAGCTGCCATGAAAGTGAAATACTGTATGAATCTGACTGTATAGCATGAATCTCGTTAAGCTTTCTCAGGAAAGAATAATCAGGCAAGCTGGAGTCCATTACTTTGACTTTAAGCTCTGTCGATTGTCTGAGACAGAGTATCCAAAGTGCCTAGATCTGTGATTATAGCAATGTGCAGAACTTCTGAGATTTTGCAAGTGTTCCCATATGACATGTGGTACATGAGGTTGCCATGGCAGTGAGCTCCTCCAGCAAGGATATTCGGAGGTATACTTGCCCGGTTCTCTTTTCCATTTCCTTGACATGAGATTGAACGGAGAAGTCAGAGAGTAACAAGTATAAGGAGATTCTGATTTTTCTGTGTTTATGCTCATGGCATATCTGAAAAGAAAGGGAGGCATGGCATCTATTTTTTCAAATGGCAGTGTGTGGGGCTTAGGAGCTGTTTATTTTAAAGCTCCATTGGAGATTTTTGACTGGCTTTTGCATATCCCACTGTCTGTGGATATGCTCCATCACAAGCAGACATTTTGAAAGCTGTATTGGGCCAAACGTTGTTTTATTTTAGTATTTGTCCACCAAAGATGTCCATGAAGTTTCTAATGTTTATGTGTGAACTGTTTTGGAGAAAGTAGGGAATTGGAAGTCCTGTGCAGTAGGATTGCCAGGCACTGGTTGAACATATATTTGAATTCTGTAGCCATGAATTTAAAGTGATGCCAGTCAGCACTTTTGCTTTTAAATAGTCACATTGTCATATTTTTCTAAGGCAAATAATATCTTCAATAGCAATTGATTTTATTTTCCATGGTGTCTGTGATTTGAGTTTTTCTTTCATTGAGTGTTATTTTTTGAGCATCTATTTTGAGCCAAACACTATGTGGATGGAATAAACTAAGGGAAGCAGAATGAGGAAATAAAAAGGACAGAAGATAGAACTTAGGGTTAAAAAGTAACTCAGGAAAAGGAACTTTAAAATCCCCTTGGCATTCACTTCCCAGTCTTTCATTTTCCAGCTACGTGACCTTAGATGAGTCACTTCATCTATGCTTTTGTTGATCATTTTAAATTTGAAGCCTTAATTAAACTACAGAGTCTTTAGTGGCCTTTAAGGGAAAGATGTAATCAAAATGCTAGGTATGACACATAAATTTCACCTATCTTTAAAACAGGTAATCTCCAAGGATCTTGGTCTTATTTAATAGGTAGCCACAGCCAATAACTTTGATAAAGTTCTCCCTAGAGGTTGAGAACTTGGTGAGGGTTTTTGTTTCCAAAAGAAAAAAAAGAAATTGCTGGTGGTGGGCTTATTTGCTCTGAATTTTTGCTGTCTCACCTAGAAGATGGGTGTAGAAACTTGGAAACTTGAGAGAGAGAGAGAGAGAGAGTGAGTGTGTGTGTGTGTGTGTGTGTGTGTGTGTGTGTGTGAGAGAGATGTTGAGTTAAATGTGGGCAATGTTAGCCATTTGTCTTTTTTTTAACACCAAAATTAAAAAGCAGAACAAAGGAATCAAAGCCCCACCTCACTGGCTTTTACTTTTTGAGTCCCCATGCTGACATAATCCCAAGTGCTAATTTAGTCAAGTATGGCTAGTCCTCTAGAAGCCTCAGCAGTCAGCCAGGTAATTTAGTACCACTTTACAGAACTCTCAATTTAATTTTTCAGATTTCTCAAGGAGAAGGATAAATGTGTGTTCACCCTATAAAGTAGAAACCACACTGAAGGACTTGAAATAATGTAGAACTTCCTATCATCAGTGATGACGTACCAACCTTTCCAACTCCATTATCAAGAGCTGTGGTTCTTGATCAGAGGAACTTCGTCTCTCAGTTTACATATGCAATGTCTAGATACATTTTAATTTCCATGATTGGGAAGTGGAGGTCGGTTGAGGCCAGGAATGCTGCTAAACATCGAAAAATGCACAGGAGAGTCTCTCACAACAAAGAATTATCTGAATTAAAATGTCAGTAGTGACAGTGCTGAAGTTGAGAAACTCATGTCTGAGTTGCCCCTTTAACCCCATAATCAAATATGTCTGTTTCTTGGGATTGTAAGCATGCCAAAAGAAAAAGCTGGCTGGGTGCGGGGGCTCACACCTGTAATTCCAGCTCTTTGGGAGGCCAAAGAGGGCACATCGCTTGAGCCTAGGCGTTCAAGACCAGCTTTGACAACATGGCAAAACCCCATCTCTATTAAAAATACAAAAATTTAGCCGGGCTTGTGGTCCCAGCTACTTGGGAGGCTGAAGCAGGAGGATTGCTTGAGTCTAGGAGGCAGAGATCGTGGTGAGCTGAGATCATGCCATTACATTCCAGCCAGGGTAACAGAGAGAAACCCTGTCTCTAAAAAAAAAAAAAAGCTAAAAAATTTAGATTTTAACAGGGTATACCAATAGCTTTCTAAAGCAAAGTGCTTTCTAGTTTGTAAAATCAAATGTAAAACATGCTCCATTTACAATATGAATGATATCTTTTACACATATGAGGTATTTTATAGTATGCAAAAAGTCACTAATCACCATATTTGAACATCACTTCAATCACATTAAAGGGTTATACCTGGCATCATAACCATTTTATAGAAAGAAAATTATTCTTACCTATTGCATCCCTTGAAATGGCTTTTCAACTTGTTATAACACCTTAATTATTGAGGAGTCACCAACAAATCTGTCATGTGTCACGTATTTCTAGAAAGAAACAAAGGCAGGGTGTGGGCTACTCATGTCTCTCTCTCACTGGTCATGAGTGAATGAATGAACTTACCCAGGAGGAAATGGAATTTTAGAGACTGACTTGCAAGTGGTAAATTATATGATATGTGTCACAATTGTGCCACATGCCTGATTTATAAACATCCATTTTTGAAAGGCAAAGAATGAATTAGAAGTGATTTTCTTTCTTGAATTACCTTGTTTTATAGAAACTGGTACTGAGGGGGTGATGGTCATGAAAATTCCTGGCCTCTGATCTATTCTTTGTATGGCTTTTACTATGCTGTGATCCATAGAGCATAACTTGAAAATTTAGTAAAGGAAAGATCAGGGAAATCAGATGCTGAGCTGTTGTTCAGGTCCCCTTGGCAAACTAAAAATATATGAATATAAATGTGTCAAGTTCATTAGACACTCAAAGGGCTCCCTTTGATTCTAGAAATGCCTTAAGGGCAGAAATCACTTAGAGATAATCAGGCCGCAGACAAGGCTTCAGAAGAGTCTTTGCTGAACGTGAAAGGAGTTCTTGCCTCATTCAGGACTGGCACTGAACACAATGCTTTTTGAACCCTGGCTTTAGGAGGAGGCAGACTTGGGGTGAAATGTTGGTTTCACTGCTTGCTAGCTATTGGAAATTGTTGAAGTTACAGTATGATGCTGCTCCCTCATCTGCTAAGTGGAGATGATACTTCTTGGGCAGCAGTGAAGATTAAAGATGCGATGTAATAGGCTTAGCATGGAATTTGAAATCCTTCTCAAAGGGGCTGTGAAGTTCTGATGTATGGCCCTTCTTGCTGGTATATACATATATATTCTCTCTTCCCTGTGCCCAATACCATTGTCCTCAATCAGACCCTTGACAAGTTCTGCAAACCTCCTGTGAATGTGATCAAACCCTACCTGTACTTAACAAGCCTTCAAAGACTTTTACCTTTCTAAAAGAGCATCTCTCTTTGCCTGCCCTTTCAGTGTTGGTGTTCCTCTCTCTCACACTCCCTGATGCTGTACTTTAGTAAGGATAGTGTACATCAATGTTCACAGCAGCCAATTCACAATAGCCAAAAGGTGGAGACAACCCAAATGCCCATCAACAAGTGAATGGATTAACAAAATGTGGCATATTCATCCAATGGAGTATTATTTAGCTCTGAATGAAATTGTGCACATGCTAAGAATGGAAGAACCTTGGAAGTATTATGTCAAATGAAACAAGCCAGCCACAAAAAAACTAATGTTGCATGATTCCACTTACAGGTATATCATCCTGATTTAAAGACAAGAAATCTGAAGGATAGGGAGGTCAAATAAATTATTCAAGTTTATCCATCCATGGCAGAGCCAGGATTTAAACCCAAGGCAGTCAAATTTAAAGATATAATCTTAATATAACTGTCTTCAGTAGGCCACAAGTACCTTATCATAAGACAAACTTTTTCCCCCAACTTTTTTAAGTTTCTTAGCTGGGAATCCATCTTACAATGTATTTCCTAGTTGAGTGTTTTCCCTGCACCTTAGTTTGATGAATGGCGTCTGTAGAAGTCAGGAAATAAAGAATGTAGCAGATGCACAGAATCAGTTTATTAAAATGTGATCTGCCTTATGATGACCAAAAACTAGCCCTTAGGTACAGATCTAAATGAAAGAATCAGGAATTCAGGTGAGTTGTATGCAGGAGAGAATTTTCTAGCAGGCCTCACTGAGACACCCCTGAGGTCAGAAAACCTTGGCTATTGAAGAAAAGACTTGGAGAATATGCCTAAGTGATTTTAGAAAGTTTAAGCCATTCTGTGTACATTTTAGTTACCCCTGGTATAGCCACCTTTCTCTATGGCATGTGCTTCTTTGCCTTCTCAGGGGCAATCTCTGCCCCCATTACGAAGAGCTGAGACCCTCTGTGGCCCCTGGTTCTTTCCATGGGTAGCACCATCTTGCCTCAACTCACACTTGTTGCTTCTTTGCCAGTTCTACAGTTGCCCTCAGTGACTGCAGAAAGTAGGAGTGAACATTTTGGAGTTCAAACACAATGAAAGATCTAAATCCAATGACCCCCCATAAAGATCCTAGGAGATGCTGTGGAATGCATACTCCACCGGTGAATCAAATCTCTTGTGTTCTGAAAGAGTTATCTAACAACCTTGAATCATTAGACATCATAACCAAGAGGTAGGCCAATTTCCCTGCTGTAAAACCTGCTTTTCATGAAAATAGGCATTCTTGATGTCATGGGCAGAATTAAATGACCTGAATGCAACTACGCAACAAAAGAAATAATAGCTAAGACTTTTTACCAGTGACTTTTTTTTCCCCTGGAGAATGTCTTGCATGTTCCCAGATTTAGATCTGGAGAATTTACTTATAATAATAATTAGACATTACCATGACAACGGCAATGTGTAAAAATTGCTAGCAGCAAAAGAAGTCACTTCCCAAGTAAATATTTTTGTTGAAAAAATAGATGTAATTTTTCAAAGTATATAAGAATATATATGGTTACCTTAAAATATCCTAAAACTTTTCTAATTATTAATGATAACATAAATCAATAATTGAGCAGAAGCTAGGCATGGTGGCTCACACCTGTATTCCAGCACTTTGGGGGGCTGAGGCAGGTGGGTTGCTTGAGGTCAGGAATTTAAGACCAGCCTGGCCAACGTGGTGAAACCCAATCTCTTAAAAAAAAAAAAAAAAAAAAACATAAAATTTGCCAGGCATAGTGATGCACACCTGTAATCCCAGCTACTCGAGAGGCTGAGGCAGGATAATTGCTTGAACTCAGGAGGTAGAGGTTGCAGTGAGCCAAGATCAGGCCATTGGACTCCAGCCTGGGCAGCAGAGTGAGACTCTGTCTCAAAATAAAAAATTAAAAGCACTAGAAATTTCAATGTGATGGAGTCACAACAAATTTACAGGTTGATCAGACTGATACCATCTTAAAAAGAAGAGATATGAGTTTCTGTTTACAAAGGGCCTTGAATTACTCTAATTACCAAATCATGCTGTAAAAACTCTGCAAAATGCAAGTTCCTAAATAAATGTCAAGAGTTTAGATGGCATTCAGTGAATGATTCCCAGTTGAGCACAAACGGTGTTTCTTTAATTAAAAGCAAGCTAAAATGATAACTAATTAAATGTCATGACACAACAGGAAAATGTGGGAAAGAAAGAGCTCTATAGGAAACTGTACCAGAGAACTGGAATCTGAATTTGAGGACAGAGGCCTACATGGAAAGTTAAGGGCAACATCCACTATACTGCAGAGCCAGGTTCAACAATGCCAAATCGTAGAACTCTAGCAAAAATGCGTCCACAGAGGGGAGCTTTAGTGTCCCTTTAAAGGGAAGGAAACCATAGTAAATTTAATTGTCAACATATGGTACTATTATTAAAAATAATAATAACTAGCACTGCATGAGTGCCTCCTCTGTGCCTGAGAGTTTGCTAAGCACTTTACTGAACGCTATCTATCTCACAGAATTAAGCTTGTGTGATGGGCACTAGCAAAGCACACAACATCCTTTTTTTTTTTTTTGTGCAAGAAATTGATATTTTGCATGTCTAAAAAAGCATTGAATGAGTCTCAGAGGAAAACTTGGAATGTTGCTGAATTGGTATTGTTTTTATCTTATATTATGTAACGGGAAAGAGTAGGCAGCACAGCAATTTTTTCATTATTCAAAAGCTCTGAAGCTTTGGCCCTAGCCACTAGGTTTCCACTGCCATTCCTTTTTAAAATAGCGGCCATGAGATAATTCCATGAGGAGGAGCAAACGAAGGCATATAACTTTAAGTGAGAGTGGACAGAGGTCTCCCTTCTATCCTGAACTTGCTCTGAACCACTGTACTGGAACATCTCCTGTCCGTCCTGGGTGCACTGCCCTTTGCAAATCTCCCTTGTTGTTTTGACCTGAACTTTGTGTCCGATTCCATATCATCACGCTCTGGGATAGTTCTACCCAGGTTGAAAACACACATCCCACTTCCAGGCATCTGCTTCATGTTTCCTGGATGATCCAGTAATGTGTTTGTTTAGCTCACTTCTAGTTAGTCTATAGATTTTGCTGGTGGCCTTTTAAACACCAGCCTCAGAATGTTTGTTTTTTTAAGTTTTTGTCTTATCTCACTTCCTCTAAAAAGACCTCACTTTTCACAGCTTGGCTGAAGCCTGAATAAGCAACTCTTCTGTGAGCCCTGCCTAGATATCTTGCCAAAATGTGAGGTTAAACTATTTGCAGTTGGAAAATCATAACCATTCTGCATTGTAGTATTTCCATCAAATGACAAAGAGAGCAATCCAAGAACATGGACAGGAGTACAGTAAACTGCCCTAGCAGTGATCTGTTTGCCTCTTCCACACCCCCATCTTACAAGTGCATAGACATGTGATGGAATTCGCTGATTCTTAAATGCATGGGAAGCACCTGGGGAACTTGTTGAAATGCAAATTTCCAGACCACATCCTCAGAGACTCAGACTCAAAACAGCTGCGGAGGGGGGCCTGGAACTCTGTCTTTTTTATTTTTTTTTTTGATATGGAGTCTCCCTCTGTCACCGAGACTGGAGTGCAATGGCACAATCTCGGCTCACTGCAGCTTCCGCCTCCCAGGTTCAAGACATTCTCCTGCCTCAGTCTCCTGAGCAGTTGGGATTACAGGCGCACACCACCACACCTGGCTTATTTTTGTATTTTTAATAGAGATTGGGTTTTGCTATGTTGATCAGGCTGGTCTGAAACTCCTGGCCTTGTGATCCGCCTGCCTCGGCCTCCCAAAGTGCTGGGATTACAGGTGTGAGCCACTGAGCCCAGCCGAACTCTGTTTCACAAACAATACCCCCCATCATTTTGATAAAGTGGTTTGTAGATGCAAATGTGAAGAAAACCCCAGTAAAGTGGTTAAAATCAGACACTCAAATGTCTCAGATCTTGCTTTGATTCCTAGCTTAGCCATTGCCTAATTGAGTAAAACTTCTGAACTCCAGTTTTTCGCAAAAGCTGATAAAATGAAAACTTTTTTTTCATTTCAATGGACTTGACACAATGTGAACATTTAATAAATGGTAGCTTTAATTTTTAAATCATTGTTTTCTAAAGAAACACAAAAGAAAGAACCATAGCTACAAACTTATTAATAGTCTTCTATGACGGGAAAGTGGTCTTCAGTTTACGTAAATCTAGAGGCAAAACTTGAATGAAACCATGAAAGACAGAGAATGTCTAGCTCTGTTATTCCCATGATCTATATAGCACATACCTGGACAGCGTAGTACCCTCTCCAGCCTCATCTCCACTCCGTATCCTTCTGGAGGTGTCTTAATTTCCTTTCTTCAGGGAGGTGGACTTCCTGACCCCTACTATAAATACACAGCGCCAGTTTCTTCTTCCTGATGCCTTCATTACATGTCATTGTTAATTAATAATCTTCTAATAGTCTTAATAGTTAATTAATAGTTAATATTTGTCTTCCTGCTAGTCTGAGCTCCACCAGAGGATGGGGTCTTGTTGCCTATACATCGCCTTATTTCTAAGATTCATAGCATGAAACTGATATATATCTTTTGTGAGAATAAATAATCATAAAGATTTTTTTAAAAAATTCAATTATGGAATGGAAAGTCTTGAGAGATATGGACTTACCTGTCATAGCAGATCCATTCAAAGGGACCACTTGGATATCTTGCCAAGGAAATCAGTGAACTTGGTGACTCTCAAGTTTTTTTTTCCCCAATTAGCCAAATCGTTTTCTGGAGTACCTGAAGAAAATCTTGGGTAGTTTCTTGAAGAAGGACAAAGTCCTAATGAAGAGCTCTGTTTTGCCATTTGCATGGAGCTAGACAAATTGCACAAGGAAACACCAGATGACAACATCAATTTTAATTAGGTCTCAGTGAAACACCTGAAGGTACTATTTAAATGATGTACTGCTTCAGCCCACAGGACCTCCAAATGGTGAAAGGGAGAATTAATGGGGTAGGGACAGAATGATTTTATTTATCAATCTAGTCCCAGCTCTGCTGTACTCAAATGCTTTTTTCCTTATTCACATGGAGAAATTTTAACTTGGCCTTAATATCCCCACAAAGGAAATGTGATTGGCTAGCTGAAAGAATTAAGCATTCTACCAGACCTGGTCTCAAAAGTTGGAGAAACTGCAAAAATCACACATTATTTCAAGTCTGGAAAAGCTGAGCTAATATTTTTTCTCCATTGTCTTTCCTTTTCTGGTTCTGGCCAAAAACAGAAAGCCCCTTTTATATCCTTTTAAATGTGTTTCTTGGGGAAAAAAGATACTTTCCAAGTGGAAGTAGAAACAGAAAATAAATGCAAAATTCTATTTCTTTTGGCATGCAGACTTCATGTCAATTCTGCTCAGATGGATGGAGTATCCATTACTGCAAAATAAAGGGCTACCTGGAAGCTTAGAAAAAGTGAGGTAAAGAGGATACATGATTCTTAGCCCTATGTTCTTAATCAGTTTGGTTCTTATTACAACTTAACTGGATTTCATCAACATAAATCCCTCTGACTGAATATTTATATCATTATTTTCAAAGAAAATCAGCAGAGTAACAAGGAATCACAGTTACATGTAAAGCGAGTGTACATGTCTAAATTACATCTTCATTTATTTGACAAAGTCATGGAGATGCCCTTTTAAAGAGAATTCTGCATGTTCCTCTATTCATTTACTCGAGACTATTTGTTTTCTTTCTTCTGAGAAAAGAAAAATACACTGAAAACGAAGACAAATTATTTCCTGGCAAAGTGCTAACTGCTCCAGCAACAGACTGCCCCTGAGTTCCGGGAAGTCATTTTGCAAAGGCTTTGGACTCAGGTGGATGAAAGCCCCTGAGTAGTTTTATTAGCCCATTAGGAGTTTCAGCTTTAACAGGTGGATCTCTTGGCTGTAAATAAAAATTAAAAAGCCAGTGTGGGGATAACCATATCATCAGGTGGGAGAGGATCAAAATCCATTCTACATGGCACATTCAGTGAAGTGTGGGTTTAGCCATGAGAGAAAGATTACTTGTAGCAAGTTGCAAAACATATTCCTCAGATGATCTTCTATGGTCAAAAAGCTTTTGCCCAATAACTCTGTGCTGTTTCTACCTCTAGAGAGTTAAAATATATTTTTGTCAGTTAAAGGCCCTAGGAATTCCTGAAATTACATATACCTTAAGAAAACTTGGTTCTCCCCAAATTCATCTGACCCCTCTTTAGTTTATAGCACACCTATTATCCGTAACTGGCCTTCCATTGAAAAATAGTACCTTGACTTATAAGCCCTCTCCCCACACCCTGGCCCTTCCTTTTGTTTGGACTTTATTTAATGAGAGGATGACCTGTGGTAGTTCTAATGCTTCCCAGTTCTTTATATGTCATGACACACATGAAAAAGGATAATATAAATCATAGTAGTTGCATGCTAATGGCTATTAACATTTTTTTCACTTAATGTTTTCTTTACTTGCTATAAAAATATTCTGTGAATTCCTCTATTTTACAAATTTATGAAGTGCTTGCTGTCAGAATTGCTGGCCCAGTGGTGAGACCATTACCTCTAGGGCTGAGGGGATCAATAGCATGGGGAAAACCAATGTACCACAGCTCAGCAGTTGGGAAATTTCACCCTGAGGAGCTAACAGGTATGCAGCGGTTGAGCCCACGTGGCTGTTGGGAATGTATGTGTGTTGACTGTGGAGTCCTCTCTGCTCACCATCATTTGGTGTCTTCAGGTACCTACTTTTTCCCAGTTTGAAATAGGATCTGAGCACTATGGTTGGAGCCTTTTGTTTCACTGCCCACTCCACCCAAAACATTTAAAGGGGTTCTGGTACTATATCATTCAAATGACTACCCTCATTTCCTGTGTTAAGTGCATATTATTTTTCCTGTCTTGGTTTCTTTAAGAGGCAGCAGAACAGATGGAGGAGAACTGGGAGATGATCTATCAGCTCTCCCTGCAACATGTGGAGGATTTTCACTTCCTTTCAATTAGGAGCAGGCTGTTCTCAGAGGATCCCGTCACCTTCCCCCACTCCATTGCCCTACTTACTTCCAAAGCAGACAGCCAGTATTTGATTTCACTATCAGAGCTATGCATGCTGAGAGAGGGGAACCAGGTGGGTGGCCACTGGTAGGGAAAAGTTATATTCAAATGGGCTCATTGGAGCTGGTAGGATTCCAGGTGTTTTCCAAATACACATATTAATGAATACCACATTTCTTATTTCCATTTTGAGATCTCTAGGCTCTCTTTTCATTATTGTTTCCCAATAGAATATACTGTCTCCTTTTATTTCCTTCAAAAGTAATCCATATTCATTGCTCAAAATTAAAACTATACAAATGAGCAAAACAAAACAAAAATTGTTCATAAAGTCACCACCCAAATAGAATCTCAGTTAACATTATAATGTGTTTCTCCCAATCTTTTTCTGTGTATTAGCATTCAAAGTTTATTTTAAAACATTGAAATATCCGTGCATAATGTATGATAAACATCATCCCCCACTTAAATATACATCTCAATTATCTTTAGAAGCCATGAAATATTCTTCGATAATGTAATTTCTAGAGGATGAGTAAACTCTATTCTGTGTGCAGTGATGTATTGGATCCATTCTTTTATATAATCCAAAGCTGTGACTCAAAGTTTGGGGTTTCTCCCTATAATAAATGTGGTTATAGTTAATACTTTATAACTAAATCTTTGTGCACACATCCTTGATTTTATAGTATTTTTACCTCATTTACTATAAAATGTAACACACAGGAAAGTACATATACATACATTTTTATAGTTAGGTGAAATAATTATAAAAATAAATCCCAATATGATTACCAACTCCAGCTGGCAAAAGATTATGCCAGCGGTTCGTGAGCCTCTCTCCATCAAAATTCCCTCCTGTTCTTCTGGAGGGACAACTATTGTGATTTCCTTGTTTCCTTTTTAATTTTACCTCTTATAAATGAATCCCCCAAAATGTTCATTTTTGAAATTTTATGTATATGGATTCATATTTTTTTGTCTGGCTTCTTTGGTTCAATATGTGTTTGTTAAACTCATCTATGTAGCTTGTTCATTTTCATGATTGCATAGTATACTATCGTATGAATATGCCATAATTTTTCCATTCTATGCAGGATGGGTATCTCAGATTTGCATGATTACAGGCTGCAATAATCCTAGGGCATGGGTGTACCCATTTTTCTAAAGTATGCACCCAAGATTGAAGTCATTGAGGATAAGTTGTCTTCAGCTTGAGTAAACAATAAAAAAAAGTACCATTTACACCAGCTGTGTATGAGGGTTCCCAATATTTTACATTCCCTCAACGTTTGGTATTTTCAATTTAAAGTGGTTTGTCAACTGGTAGATGAGGAAGAGTATTTCATTTTTGTTTTAACTTACATATTCCAGATTCACAGCGACGTCAAGCACATTTTCATGTACAGCATTTATTGGTCATTTGAATTTCCTCTTCTATAAAGAGACTGGAGTCATTTGCAGACATTTTTCTATTGTGTTGTCCTTCTTGTGATTTAGAAGAGTTTTTCATATCTTCTGGAAAGGAGCCCTTTGTTGGTTATAGAGGTTTCAAATATCTTCTCCCAATCAATGGCTCATCTTTTCAGTCTTTTTTTTTTACAGCATCTTTCTGACGAACAGTTTAAAAAAATGCAGTAAAATCTATAACTTTTTCCTTAGAGTCAACACTTTGTGTGTTTTAAGACATTCTTTAGTCCCTTTCACTCATGAAAATGTTTCTCTATATTATTTTCTAACTTCTGTAGTTTATCTTCTTCCATTAAGATCATAAACTAGTTGGATTATTTTGCATATTGTGTGAAATGTGTAATTTTTTTCTCGTCTTTTGAGAAATAAAATCATATAAAAATAATTTTGTATATTGTGTAAAATTGAGCTGTGAATTTTTTCTTATGAATACTCAATTTTCCTGGCAGTATTTATTAAAGTCTGTTCCTTCTGTACCAAACTGCCATGTAACTGCCGTCATGCAGCAAATATCTATACACAGGTTTCTGAACTTGCATTGTTCCACTGGTGTTTTGGCCTATCTCTGACCCCAGTTAATTCTAACTTAATAGTCATTCTTGATACCTGGTAGAGGATGTCCCCTTGTTGTTCTTGTCTCTTACTTATCCTTTGAAACTCCATATACATTTTAGAATCAGCTTGTTGGGTGCAAAAAAATTGGGAAATTTCATTGTGATTGCAAGAGAGGAGAATTTATGTATTTACATTATTGAGTCTCCCAATCTATGATCATTTACCTAGGTATTCTTTAATGTCTATTAATAACATTTGATAATTTTACTGAATTCTTGCAACACTTTTGTTAGACTTATTCTTACATATTTTTAATTATATTATGAATGCTGTCTTTTTAATTGTTTATTTTCTGGTTTCTAGTATATAGTACTATAATTGATTTTTGTGTATTGATTTTCTATCCAAATTTTATCTCTTAATTAAAATAATGTGTCTGAAGTTTCTTTGGGATTTCATACGTATAAAATCATATTTTAAAATGACATTTCTGGTTTTTCCTTTCTAATCCTTATGCTTTTTCTTTTCTTCGCCTCACTGCACTGACTGGAACCTACAGTATAATTCTGATTTTAAAAAGTGGTAATAGTGGACAGTTTTGTCATTATCTTGATCTCAAAATGAGGAATTGCTATCAAGTATAATTGTTGCAGATATTTTGTAGACCCCTTTTATAAGATTAAGAAAATTAACTCTCCGATCCCAAGTTTCACTTCAGAACTTTTTAAAATTATGAATAAATGTAGTTTTTTTTTCCAAATAGGTTCTCTGTAAGCTTAAAGATAACTTTATACATGTTTTCTTTTAATATGTTATGGTTATCTATAGTTTTACAACAAACTATGCAAGTAGTGAGTGTATTGAAATAACTACCGTTTTTACTACCTTTCACAAATCTGTGAGTGAGAGGGTTCAGCAAGATGGTTCTTTTGCTTTTTGTGCTCTCTTGCCATTGTAGTGAGACAATGTCTGGGGCTGCAAACATCTGGAGGTTTAATTTGGCTGTCCAAGATGGCTTATTACATATCTGGTGCCTTGGTAGGGATGGCTGGAAGTCTCAATATAGCTGGTATAATGAAATGACTGAAGCTGTCCTTCCCATGTAGTCTCAGGCCTCTTTTTCTCTATGTGGTCTCTACAAGGTCTTCCCAGCTTGATAGGTGAACTTCTTACATGGTAGCTAAGGGATCCTAAAGTGCAAAAGCAGGACTGCCAAGCCTTCTTGAGGCATGTTTCTGGAATAGGCACAGCATCTCTTCTGCCATGTTCAACTGTTACAGAAGTCACAGGCCAGCCCATATTCAGTGAGGGAGGAACTTCACAGGGATGTGATGCCAAAGGTCACCTTCAGAGATTATTACAATATATCAATGTGGTGATTTACGTCAGTTAGATTTTCTAATGTCTACTAACCTTACACACTTGGGAAAAACCCAACTTGGTCGTTACATTTAATTATTTTTAAGTCTAATATATTACTTGCTTGGCTTGTCTCATTTTTATTTTGTTCTCATAATTTCAATAAAAATTATGGATCATCTTTGGCCTAAATAAAACCCAATATAATACTTGATATGGTTTGGCTCTGTGTCTTTACCCAAATCTCATCTTGAATTGTAATTTGAATTGCAGTCTCCACAATCTCCACGTGTGGGGGAAGGGATTTCATGGGAGTTGGTTAGATCTTGGGGGTGGTTCCCGTATGCTGTTCTCATGATAGTGAATTCTCAGGAGATCTGATAATTTTATAAGGGGTTTTCCCCCACTTTCCTCTGCACTTCTATTTCCCACTGCCATGTGAAGAAAGACATGTTTGCTTCCTCTTCTGCCATTATTGTAAATTTCCTGAGGCCTCCCCAGCCATGCAGAACTGTGAGTCAATTAAGCCTCTTTCCATTATAAATTACCCAGTCTCAGGCAGTTCTTCACAGTAACGTTAAAAGGGACTAATACAATACTCTTATATGATAAAAGTAGTTGAAACAGCAAGTTCTCTTCCCTCTGCATGTATGTTCTGAGACTAAATGTCCTTCATCTCTCCATGGAGGGATTAGGACACTGGGCCAATCTCATTGCTCCCAGCCTTGTAGGCATCAGAACCTGACAAGCCATGATTTCACTCGGTGACTTGCTGTCACATTGGTACATCCTGTTTCCTGTTGATGGTGCCACCTTTTAACAAAAGCACTTTGCATATCCTGCATTAGCAATGAGATGAGTCTCCCTGGCTGCCCCTTCTTCTATGTGACCTCACAATGATTGCATTGGAAGGATTATGACAGCCACTTCCTACAGTCCCATGGTGCCCAACAAATAAAGGGTGATTCAATGCCTCAGACAAGAAGGTAAATATTTCTTTTCCATGATTACAATCATCACTCTTTCCTGTCCCCTCCTCCCTACAACTGCTGATACTATATTCCATTATGCTTATAAAAATATTAAGGGACATTACCATAAGGTGATAAGGATAATATTTAGTTACTATTATAATAGGTTCCATTTGAAATACTATAACTTAAGATGTGCCAGAGATTGCACCATATGCTTTATACATTGTGGTGGACAAAACATGGGCAGAAATTTATTAACACTTCTGCCATTGAGAGGTGAGTCTCTGACCTTTCCCCTTGGAGCCAGTTGAGCACTGTAACAGCAGTGAGCCCAAGGATACAGAGGAAGTGATGCTGTGACTGTTTCCAGGGCTTAATAGACTAGCAGCTTCTACTTCCTGTCTCTTCTAACCCTCATTCAAAGAAAAGCCAGCTGCCATATCAGAAGTCAGCAACCTTGAGCCCACCATGCTGTGAGAAGCCCAAGGCAGCCACAAGAGATTAGAGAGACCTAGCTAGACACCATCAGCTATTCTAGCCATCCCAGCCCAGGCATCAGACATATGAGTGAGGAAGCCATCAGATGATCCAGGCTTAGATGCCAACTTCCTACAACCATATAAAGGACTCTAAGGGAGAACTACCTAGCCAAGGCTATCAGCTCCTGGAACTATACAAGATTATAATCAATTGTTTTAAATCATTAAATGTTGGGGTGATTTTTCTGTCTCAATAGAAAATGAGAATATTTGTTATTTTCATTAAATCTCTTTGATAGGGACTATCATTGTGCTTATTTTACAGATAAGCAAACAGAGATTAAGTGATTTGCTCCAGTCCAGTTAAATTTTTAATAGAGCTGAGATTTGAACTCCAGCCTGTGTGATACCAAGGCTTGCAGGTGCTTAGCAGGCATGGTGTAGTGGTTTTGATCCTTCCTTTAACAGATATAAAAGCAGTATTGGTTTGTGCTCATAGGACATTTGCAGCCTGCTGAGATAAAAATGACAATAATGAGAGCAAATGCGAGAGCATTTGGTGAATATTATTGATTTAACAAAAATGAACTATGTTCTTATTCTAAGACTGAATCTAGTGAGGGAGACTTCTGTGAAAATTCACAAGGTAATGAGAGAGAGGCAGTAAGGGAGAACTCATATACCATTGCTGGTTTGACTCCTAAGCCCCATGCACCTTTTCTTATAAATCAAAGTGCTCCCATCCGTCAATGGGAATTTTGATACTTAAGGTAATATTAACAATCTGGATCTTTCTTTAGACCAAGTATTTTAGGACTGTCTTTAGAGACCAACATTGTTTGGTAGCTTTAGGTTTAGAGTTTCACCAAATTCAATTAAGAAAGAAGATACAAGAAACCCAGGAAAAGATTGCTTCAGGTTTAGTAACAACTAAGTGGGTCTCAGCTGAGATGCACATGATAATCACCTGAGACCTCTGAAAAATTGTGATGCTTTGGCTGCACCCCAACAGATTGCACAGGCGTCTCTGGGAGAGGGACTCAGCCATCATTATTTATTTTAAGGTCCCTAGATGACTCCAGTGTGCTGCTGAGGTTGAGGGTCATCGCCCAGTAGACTAGATTTGGGAGCACTGAAAATGCAGTCCTGTAAGATGCACGCTCTCCAGCCTTCCTTCTTCCTATCTTAGTCTCCTCTCTCAGATCCAGAAACTGGCTCATTTATTCATGTGACAGTTATTTAGTGAACATTTGCTATGTGATAACTTGGAGTCATATTGATACCAAATGACGTAAAAGATTGTAGGAGGAGAAAGAAGTCATTTTATGGATAAAGATGAGTTGAGTTTTTGTCGTGTTTTGAGGTGCTGTGGGACCTCCTGGTAGAGAGATTCAGAGAGTACAGATGTCTAAAGTTTAGAGTGAATGAATTGGGCAGCAGTTTAGGGTGAATGAAAATCCTAAGCATGAATATGGTTGGTTTTGGATGCTGCTGGATGTATCCCATTTCTGAGAGGAGTAGTTGCTCACCATGGACAGGGGTCCCACCACTAGGGCAATGTGAAAAAATCACATCTATAGGGAAGATGGATGAAGTGTGCCATACAACTAGAAAGAACTCCTCTTCCAGGCAGTTCTCATATGTGTCCCTAAGAATAGTACCAACTCTGCTCCTCCCCCTCCAAAAACTCAAGTAAAATGTAACTGAAAACCATTGCATTAGAATACAGGCTATGGTTCATGTGACTAACATGGCCTTTTATATAGATATTTTCCCACTGTTAAAGTTATCTAAGACATTATCTCTTCTGCTTTCCTTTTTATGGTCTGTAAGGTCCTATGCAATCTGGTTCTCAGCTATCACAAGATGTCATTTCCTTCTGTGCTTTACTCCTCACTCATTCCCTTTGCTCTAGCCACCCTGACCTTTCTGTCTGTCCTTTGAATATACATGGCTCGTTCCTATTTGGAGACATTTGCACTTATTATTCTTACTGTTTAAGATTTTCCTATCCCAGATCTTCCCTGTAACCCCTTCTGTCTTAGAATTTGGGTGTCAACCCCAAACCCAGATAACACCTTCTTAGAGAGGCTATGTCTACATACTATACTGACACTCTATTTTTGCCTTCTTTACAGCTATATTTTAAATACCTAAAACTTTTTTTTTAACTATAATTTTGTTTGTAGTACTGCTGTTTCCATGAGGACAAGACTTTTGAATTTCTAATTCCTAGTCCCAAATTAGTACATAGCAGATGACTAATAAGTAACTGTTGAGTGAATGAATGAATGAATGAGTGAGTGAGTGAATTAATAAACGGTCTCCTGACACAGGAGAGAGGGGACCAAGAAAGGGAGAAGGAGAACTGGTGAGCATGTGTCTTACAGGACTGCATAGTACTTCCAAATGTAGTCTAGTGGACAATGGCCCTCAACCTCGTTTACACATTGGAATCATCTAGGGACTTTAAAGCGTTGATACCTGGATCCCACTCCCAAGATTCCAGTGGGTCTCTTGCAGCTCTTCACATAAGTGAATTCTGAGCCTCTAAATCTAGAGCCACTAAGCAATACTGATCACTGAAGATACCCTCAAAACATTTTGTCTGAAATGAGATTCAGGCTACTGCTGTTTACCTTAAATATCAACGTTCCAATGACTGGTGGGAACTTTTTGGTTTATAAGAAAAGATATATGGACCTTTTGTTAGAGGACAAACTAGGAATGGTAAATGAGACAAATTCAGAATTTTCCACATTAGCATCTGCCTTGGTCATTGAACATTAAAATAGAATAGGGAGAGTAACTTAACAGTCCTCCTGGGAATAGGAGTGGGTTTTGACATTTTGAAGGTCACATCTCTGTCCCCAAGGGAAGCACAGAGGAAAAGGAAACCAGGTTCACGCCCTAAGCCCATCTCTTAGCTTGTATGGGAAAAGTACCAATGGCATTGATGGAACCTGTGGAGCTCCATGCTGATTGAGAAAAATATTAAAGCAGCAAAACTCTCTTTTCAAAGGAAATCAAACCATAATCCCAATTTCTAAAACTGATCAAAGTGGAGCAGTTCTGTTTGAAGTGGAGTTTGTAGCCTGAAGGCCAGCTCAGTCCAGGCTGCCTCACACAATCCCTATCCCCAGGTGGCCCTGTAAGACTGAAGCCTAAGGCTCTGCCAAATGTAATTTGAAAAACACTGTTCCAGATCATGCTTTCCAGAGGAGCAATGACACATTTCTCCTTATTCAGAAAGCTTCTCATGAGAAAAGCTAAACTAAGGACCAATAGATAAGGGGTAGTGTGGTTTCTTCAGTATCAGCATTGATCATGGTATTGAGATTAACCAGATTCGGCCCTTTTTAAGGACATTTCAGTGCACATGAGCATCATTCCCATAGAGTGTCCCCAGCAGCCCTGGGCACATAGCCTACCAGCTTAGCATTCATATGGAAAAAAGTAAAATGCAGATTCTGATTCAGTGGACCTGGGATGGGGCCCTAGCTCTGCCTTTCTGATAAGGTCCCTTGTGCTGCCATTACTTTGAATACTAGGGTTTCAAACAAGAATTAGTAAGTCAGAATCTCTTGTGAGACTTATTGAAAATGCAGATTTTTGGCCCCATCCCAGAGCTTCTGGATCCAGTCCTTTGATTATGGGTCTAGAGGTTTTTGTTTTTAACAGGCTCCCAGGTTTTTCTGATACTCACCATATTTTACAACTGTACTCTAGCATGTGTTTACCTACATAGCTTATTCTTGAAGAACCCAGGAAGAGAATCTGAGACTCAACAAATGCTACTGCTGTAGTGGGACCTGGAGATCATCTAGCTTACCCTGGTTGATTAGAAAGCTAAGGCCCCAAAGGGCAGACAATTCTGCCAAGTGCCCATCACCAACTGGCTTTACAGCAAGCAGACACCAGAATGAAAGCATCTGACTTTCTAATTCTCAGTTCCCCCTAGAACACAATTGGCCTGTGTTTGTCACTGCTTCTCTATCTGTGCTGCTTATGAGGCCAGAGACCTGTTTTCTGCTGTATTCTCAAGCCCAGCACAGTGCCAGGCAGAGAGAAGTAAATATTGTTGTTGTGTACTCCTGCTGTTCTTGTTACCTAATCAGTTACTTCCAACATTTCTCATTAAAAGTTCTCAAGTTATAAAAATTAAAATTCTACAGCTCAGGGAAAACAGAGAAAATTTTACAACATTTAAAAATGTATGTTCCCAAGTAAAATAAGAAAGTTCTTATAAAAGTCTGAGCATATAATAGCACTAAGAACGTGGTCTATGCGAAGCAGAGGGGATGGCTCTAGAATTTAGCTCTGGCTCCTACAATATTGCTAGGTGTGTAAATTTTACTCAACTACTCTGAATCTTGGTTTCCTCATGTGTAGATTGGAGACATCAATAGATCCTATGTCATGGGATTTTATGAATATTTAACTGGCAAATGTAAAATGTTTAATATGGTGCCTGGTACACAGTAAATGCTTAATCTAGCAATAGTCCTGTTGATTACAAACGCCACGATAATGATTTCATCAGTTATACCAGAAGCTAAAGTATTATGCTCCCCTTGCCAACTGCCTACCCATAATAACTGAAGATAGATCATTTCTGAAGTGGTCATGTACAATGTGTAGACCCTAGGATGGCAGAAAACAAATGTGGCTTTGCACGGCTTCCTACCAGTACCTTTCCAAGGCATAGCATGTCACCTCTACAGGATCAAGTGGTTACTGAGATTCTGAGGAACCCAGTTACTGAGCTGAGTCACTCCTAAATGGCCAAGATAACAGGAGGACTGAATTCTCCACGTGGGACTCTTTGGAGGGTCCAAATATTGACTAGCTAGCTTAGAGGCTACTGCAGAGAGGTGAGGCAAGGGCTTCTTGAGCAATGTGTTTCACTCCGTAGCCAGAGAGTAGAGGCAAGATATTTTTAGCCCAATTACTAAATGGAGGAATGTGAATTTGAAACGCATGCTTCAGGAGTTCACTCGGGTAACGAGACTGGGCGATTATGATTCTCAGGATACGTGTTTGCTTCACATGTCCTGGATTTTCAGAATAGTTCTGATTTTCAAATATTCTGTTCCATCATTCTATGAGTAAAATTCGGTTTGAGCAGATATCCTGATTCTATAGAGAAGTGGTTGGGAAAATACAGAGATCCCATGAAAGACTCGGTGGTTAAGGAAAAACTACCACATGCTATAAATAGATGTCATCCCCTTTACCTCAGTGATGAGTCAGATTATTTTTCGCTTGCAAGTGACAGAAACTAACTCCAACTGGGTTTGGCAAAAAGGGAATTTACCAGCCTTGTGACTGAAAAGTCCGGGGGATGCATGGCTGGCTGGATTCAGATTCCTGAACAATGATCTAGCTGACCTGCCTCTCTTCACCTCTTCACTCCTTCCTCTACATCAGTTTCCTTCTCAAGCAGATTCCTTTTGGGGTGTCTCCAGCAGCCCTGGGCTCATACCCTGTCAGCTTAGCTTCCACAGAGAACGAAAGTGACTTTCTAAATGAGTTCAGCAAAAGCTCCGAAAATTTCCTCTGGCTGGACCTGGGTCATTTGTCCCTCCCACCCCCACCAGTCGAGGGAACAGTTTCTGCAACACCTTAACACATGACCTAGAAGATTCCCCAAAGGACACTGAGGTTTTGATATTGAAACAGGGACAGCATGAACACTGAGTAGAGAAATGTAATAAATGTTCTTACATCCTTTCCCTCTGAGTTGGGATTCTGCTTCCCACTATTTCTTTATGCTTAGTTGTTCTAGAATAAACTTCCTCCACACACCATTGTCATCTGCCTGCAAGAGATCTACCTTTTCCCCACAAAGGATATTCATTTGGCCTCCCTCTAATTTCTCTGTCTGTGCTACAAGAACCTTAGTGAGGTCTTGGTTCTGCCTGTTGACCTGTCTCTTCCCTCGTATAAGATGATCTTTCGCATCGGCTCCCTTTCGCCTCCTCAGTCTCCATAAAAGTTTGTCACTAAACTACCGCTATCCTTTTCTAACTGTGGAAGGAAGGAAGATGCCTGTAGCTGCAGGCAGCTGGGAAGAACTGCTTTTAGGATTTCGTGGGGGAAAAAATAGACACAATTTTTGCTACCATATGTTATATCTTTGGCAAACTGCAGAATGGGCCTACAGTTACTCTTAGCTCACCAGAGCAAGTACTTCCAAATGATTTGTCCGGATCCAACTTGCAAATTGTATTCAGAGACCTAATTAGATCTGAATTTGCAAATGAGACCTCTGCTACCCTTGTGTGGAACAATTTGCTTTATTAAATGAGAGGTGATATGTGTATGTTACATACTTAGCACATTAAGCTTCACAGTCACACAGATGTTGGAAGAACTCCAAGATTGCTCAGTACTTACCATGTAGTTGAATGTCAAAAGGTTTCAACAGGGTTTCAGAGAGTAAAACAGGGACATTTATATAAAATATACTTTTCTACCCAGCACAGCACATCAGAGCTTCCTGTAGATTGGATTAAAAATGGCTAACATTTATGGACTACTTGTTGTGTCAGACGCTAAGCAGAACCCACTCACTTCTCCAAAGCCCTATAGGGAAGGTACTAGTACTATTCTCATTTTTCAATTAAGGAAGCTAAGGCACTGTGAGGTTAACTGAAAGCTGGACTGTGAGGAAGATTCAGGCCATCAGACTCCAGACCCCAAGCTCTAGCATACTATGTAGGTCCAATAGGATGATCATCTCTATGTAGAGCTGATCCCTGATTACTGACTTTTTTTTAATTTAAATTTTTGTAAAATATTTATTGTATGCCTTCTCTAAGCTAGATCTTGGATGTGTTCAATGCTCTGAAAATTTGTGAGAAGTCCCAGGTAGCGCTTGAGATGAAAAGCAATAACTAAAACCTGTTGAATACTTATTAAGTATCATGCTTGTGTTAAGCACGTTACAGGTTTTTATTCTCTCATGTATTTAATCCTTCTACAACCTTTCTTAGATACTCTCTCCATTTTAGAATAAGGAAACCAAGGCTCAGAGAGGAGAGAAAACTTGCTGAAGGCACCCGTAAGTAAGTGGCAGAGCTGGGAGTTAAACCCAAGTATTTAGGCACCTACGCCTTTGCTTTTGACTTCTGTTCCACTCTATACGCCACCACAGCAACCACATCCTCGTGTCCACTGGCAAGGACCAATGATGCCTTGTAGAACCCAATCAGCATTCCACTCAGTATTCCTCAATCATCATGCAAGAGTATTTTTCCTTTTCTTTTTTTTCTGATAGTCATCACCTGTCAAAACTTTAAGTGGTAGGTGGTAGGTATTTCATTTTTAAATTCAGTTGCAAAATGAAAAATTTTTCTAAGAGTGAGATTTTTGTCACTGAGGAAAGTGACACAATGCTATAGTATCAGTTCACTTAACAAATTTCCTAAGAGGTTGCCGGTGCCAGGCTCTGTGCCAGGTGTTGGGATGCATGTTAAGACACAGGCAGTACCACAAGGATGCATACCCTTTGGTGCTGAGTTTTAAAGCAGAGGGAGGGCCAAGGTGCCTTAGAGGCCTGTTCTGAGCTACCCACAACAGCCAGCAAACTGGGTCACCTGCCGCAAGTAATGGAAGGCATGTTATCTTGTCAAAGGGATCACAGTTTTCAAAGTTATGTGCTTGGATTAAGAATAACTCTGGTGGCAAAATTTTAAAAATATAGTCTATCAGAGATTTAAACAAATAATGGGTTAACTAGGCAGTTGACAGAATTGATTCAGTTGCTCCACAATACCATCAGGTCCTTCCCATCTGTTTACTCTAGTCATGAAGTCCTTGCCTATGCCTGTGTCCTGAATAGTATTACCTAGGTTTTCTTCTAGGGTTTTTATGGTGTTGGGTCTTATGTTTAAATCTTTAATCTATCTGGAGTTAATTTTTGTATAAGGTGTGAGGAAGGCATCCAGTTTCAGCTTTCTGCACATGGCTAACCAGTTTTCCCAACACCATTTATTAAACAGGGAATCCTTTCCCCATTTCTTGTTTTTGTCAGTTTTGTCAAAGATTAGATGATTGTAGATGTGTTGTGTTACTTCCAAGGCCTCTGTTCTGTTCCATTGGTCTATATCTCTGTTTTGGTACCAGTACCATGCTGTTTTGATTACTGTAGCCTTGTAGTATAGTTTGAAGTCCGGTAGTGTGATGCCTCCAGCTTTGTTCTTTTTGCTTAGAATTGACTTG
>CAUYQU010003095.1:0-53485 GCA_963574635.1 Cheracebus regulus
GCTCCTGTATTGGGTGCATATATATTTAGGATAGTTAGCTCTTCTTCTTGCATTTATCCCTTTACCATTATGTAATGTCCTTCCTTGTCTCTTTTGATCTTTATTGGTTTAAAGTCTGTTTTGTCAGAGACTAGGATTGTAATCCCTGCTTTTTTTTTTGGCTCTCCATTTCTTGGTAAATCTTCCTCCATCCCTTTATTTTGAGGCTATGTGTGTCTTTGCACATGAGATGGGTCTCCTGAATACAGCACACTGATCGGTCTTGACTTTATATCCAATTTGCCAGCCTGTGTCTTTTGATTGGGGCATTTGGCCCATTTATGTTTAAGGTTAATATTTTTATGTGTAAGTTTGATCCTGCCATTTTGATGCTAACTGGTTGTTTTGCTTGTTAGTTGATGCAGTTTCTTCGTAGTGTTGATGGTCTTTACAATTTGGTACGTTTTTGCAGTGGCTGGTACTGGTTGTTCTTTTCCCTGTTTAGTGCTTTCTTCAGGAGCTCTTGTAAGGCAGGCCTGGTGGTGATGAAATCTCTCAGCAATTGCTTGTCTGTAAAGGATTTTATTTCTCCTTCACTTAAGAAACTTAGTTTGGCTGAATATGAAATTCTGGGTTGAAAATTCTTTAAGGATGTTGAATATCGGCCCCCACTCTCTTCTGGCTTGTAGGGTTTCTGCTGAGAGATCTGCTGTGAGTTTGATGGGCTTCCCATTGTGGGTAACCCGACCTTTTCTCTGGCTGCCCTTAGCATGTTTTCCTTCATTTCAGTCCTGGGGAATCTGACGATTATGTGTCTTGGGGTTGCTTTTCTTGAGGAATATCTCTGTGGTGTTCTCTGTATTTCCTGCAGTTGAATGTTGGCCTGCCTTGCTAGGTTGGGGAAATTCTCGTGAATAATATCCTGAAGAGTATTTTCCAACTTGGTTTTGTTCTCCCTATCACTTTCAGGTACACTGATCAAATGTAGATTTGCTCTTTTCTCATAATCCCATATTTCTTGGAGGCTTTGTTCATTTCTTTTCTTTTTTTTCTAATCTTGCCTTCTCACTTTATTTCATTGAGTTGATCTTCAATCTCTGATATCCTTTCTTCTGCTTGATTGAATTTGGCTATTGAAACTTGTGTATGCTCCACGAAGTTCTCGTGCTGTGTTTTTCAGCTCCATCAAGTCGTTTATATTCTTCCCTATACTGGTTATTCTAGTTAGCATTTTGTCAAACCTTTTTTCAAGGTTCTTAGCTTCCTTGCATTGAATTAGAACATGCTGCTTTAGCTCTGAGAAGTTTGTTATTTATTACCCACCTTCTGAAGCCTGCTTCTGTCAATTTGTCAAACTCATTCTCCATCTTCTTCTTCGAGAAGCTGTGATCCCTCGGAGGAGAAGAGGCATTCTGGTTTTTGGATATATCAGCTTTTTTTCGCTGGTTTCTTCCCATCTTCATGGATTTATCTACCTTTGGTCTTTGAAGTTGGTGACTTGTAGATGAGGTCTCTGAGTTGACATCCTTTCTGTTGATGTTGAAACTATTTCTTTCTGTTAGTTTTCCTTCTAATAGGCCCCTCTGCTGCAGGTCTGCTGGATTTTGCTGGAGGTCCACTCCAGATTCTGCTTGCCTGGGAATCACCCATGGGGGCTGCAGAACAGCAAAGATTTCTGCCTGTTCCTTCCTATGGTAGCTTTGACCCAGAAGGGTACCCACCAGCTGCCAGATGGAGCTCTCCTGTCTGAGGTGTCTGCTGGTCAGGATACACAGGGATCAGGGAACCACTTGAGGAGGTAATCTGTCCCTTATTAGAGTTCAAGCACTGTGCTGGGAGATTAGCTGCTCCCTTCAGAGCTGCTGGGCAGGGATGTTTAAGTCTGCTGAAGCTGAACCCACATCTGCCTGTTTTCCCAGGTGTTCTGTCCCAGGACGGGGATGGGGCTTTATTTATAAGTCCCTGATGGGCTGCTGCCTTTTTTCAGACGTTCTGCCCAGCAAGAAGGGAGTCTATTGACAGCCTGCCTGCAGAGGCCTTGATGAGTTGCCATGGGCTCCACCCAGTTGCTATGTAAACTTCCTGGGGACTTTGTTTACACAGGTGAGGTTAAAATCGCTTCCAGAGCCTCAGCAATGGTGGAAGCCCCTCCCCCCACCAAGCTCCAATGTCCCAGGTCGAATTCAGACTGCTGTGCTGGCCCTGAGAATTTCAAGCCCATCGATCTTAGCTTGCTTGGTTTGGCTGTAGGGGTGGGACCTGCCAAACCAGATCACTTGGCTCCCTGGCTTCAGCCCCCTTTTTCAGGGGAACGAGTGGTTCTGTCTCTCTGGTGTTCCAGGCTCCACTGGGGTATGAGGAAAAAAAAAACTGCTGCACCTAAAACAGCCACCCACTTTTGTGCTGGAAACCTGGGTGCTGGTGTTGTAGGCACTGGAGGGAATTGCCTGGTCTGCGGTTGTGAAGACCATGGGAAAAGTGCAGTATCTGAGCCACAGTGACAGAGGGTCAGAAAAAGTCCCTAGTGGCTTCCCTTGGCTAGGAGAGGGAGTTCTCTGGCCCTTGCACTTCCTGGGCGAGGTGATGCCCCGCCCTGCTTCAGCTTACCCTCCTTGGGCTGCACCCACTGTCTAACCCATCCCAGTGAGATGAACCTGGGGCCTCAGTTGGAAATGCAGAGATCACTGGCCTTCTGCATTGCTCTCTCTGGGAACTGTGGACTGGAGCTGTTCCTATTCGGCCATCTTGGTGGAAATCCCCACTTTCCCTTTATTTTTAACAGATGATATTAGGTTGCAATGACATTTTGTTTCTAAATAAACATTTAGAGGTCTTCATAAACATATAAAAGCCTTCATGCACTTTTGTTTGCATAAATACAATATCCCACTATTGTATTTTTGCTACAGTATATAAACATGGAGGTGTACATAAAACAGTAAAACACTACTCACCAAAAGATGGAAAGGAGATACTTGCAAGATGCAGAATGATGAAATTTTTTTTGTTTTTGCATGTTTTTAAATTTTCTTCAACAAGCATATACTTCTTTTTACAAAAGAAAAAAAAAAGATGAATAACGTAGGTGCATCATTTATACCCATGATGAACCAGAGTCGGCTCCTGAGTCATGAGACTGACTCTGTGGGCTCTTCTCAGCTGCATGAAATACAATGAATCAGTGGTATCATTTTGGCAACTTGAAACTGGCCCTGGTGGTAGTATTTACACCACAGCAATTGGCAAATGCTACAAATCAGGTCTTGTTTTCATCCCCTGGGAAAGCTGATTGTCAACCACTTACCAGTCCACCACTATTTATATTATTCATCAATCAATAAAAAATATTTAAGCAGTAGAGAGGTATGAGGTATGGCCAGGCACGGTGGCTCATGCCTGTAATCCCAGCACTTTGGGAGGCCGAGGTGGGCAGATCACTTGAGGTTGGGAGTTCAAGACCAACCTGCCCAAATTTTGTATTTTTTGTAGAGACCAACCCCGTCTCTACTAAAACTACAAACTGAGCCAGGTATGGTGACGGGCGCCTGTAATATCAGCTACCTGGGAGGCTGAGGCAGAAGAACTGCTTCAACATGGGAAACAGAGGTTGCGGTGAGCTGAGACTGTGTCATTGCACTCCAGCCTGTACAAGAGCAAAACTCCATCTCAAAAAAAAAATCTGTAAATGATATGTAAAAGTAATGTTTTCACGCTTTCCGTAACTACAGAGCTTTACAGTTTCAGTTCCCCCCTCACATACGTGATCTCATTTAATCCTTAGGACAATGCGAAAATATACTTCTAATTTTATAGAAGAAATACTTATTTTCAGATTTTACGACAGGTAAAATCTTTCAGATAGAATTGGATTGTTCTAGATGAACGGGATTGAACTGAACGTTCCACATTGATTTTGAGAAATTTAGAATGCCTATAAAAGCCCCCCAGAGCTGGGATTTTGTCTTTTCTGAGAGTTGTACATTTGTAGAAGAACTTTACGAAAATTCCCCTTCAATGTAAAATGATTTCAGTTGCGTTTCATGAGGCTGCAGTTGTGTGATTTTGACTTTTCTTTCTCAGTGTCCACCCCTCCTCTGCTCAACTGGGCACTTTTTGCCCAGAGCATTCAGGACCTGAGGCATTCCAAATAAAGAATAGTTGTTTATTTTTTCTTCTTTTAGACATAGGGTCTCTCTCTGTTGCCCATACTGTAGTGCAGAGGCACAGTCCTAGCTCACTGCAGCCTGAAAATCCTGGCCTCAAGCAATTCTGTCACCTGGGGTTCTTGAGTACTTGGGACTAGAGGTGTGCACCACCAAGCCCAGCTAGTTGTTTCTTTTCTCTCTCTCCTCCCTCCCTCCCTCCTTCTCTCTCTCTTGACAGAGTCTCATTCTGTCACCCAGGCAGGAGTGCAATGGCACAATCTCGGCTCACTGCAACCTCCTCCTCCTGGGTTCCGGTGATTCTCGTGCCTCAGCCTCCTCCGTAGCTGGGATTACAGGCCCGAATAATTGTTGTATTTTTAGTAGAGATGGGGTTTTGCCATGTTGCCCAGGCTGGTCTTGAACTCTTGACCTCAGATGACCCACCTGCGTCAGTCTCCCAAAGTGCTGGGATGGCGGGTGTGAGCCACCGCGTCCAGGCTTCTTTCATTTTTTTGTAGAGATAGAGTCTTGCTCTGTTTCCTGTGCTGGTCTTAAACTTCTAGGCTCAAGGGATCCTCCTGTGTCAGCCTCCCAAAGTGCTGGGAGTATGGACATAAGTCACTCTGCCAGGCCCAAATTTGGAGATGTGCAAATGTAAACAATTTCAGTGACTGAAAAAAAAAAAGAAAGAAACCCAAACAATGTATTTAGAAAAATTGGCATAATACACAATTTAGGATAAAAAGTTTGGGAAGGAATAAGCAAAAGTTGAGGCTGTGCTGCTGGCATTTATGATGTGGCATGAATGCCACGGTGGGTCTCATTTTGAGTCCCTTTAAAAGCCACTTTTTGTTATTTTTGCGCTTCTGATACTTAGATTCCCAAAGAAATAATCATCTGTATTTTCGAAAGCATAGTGGAAATGTATCTTAACCTACACAGGAGAAAAGGTCAAACTTCAGCGTTTTGAGTTAGATGGACACATTCATTCAGTAAATGTGTTTGAATAACGGTTGCGAAGCCTCTGAGGATGTGATGTGAGCAGGGCAGCGATGGTCTCCGTCCGTGCAGGACTTCCAACTCACTGGTGGGGGGTCGTGAGTTGAAGGGGCCTCTGAAAGGGGGTATCCAAGATGTGACACCCAGTCCTGTGAACGGGCCCTTATTTAGAAATAGGGTCTTTGCTGATATAATGAAGGATCTCGAGGGGCAATCACCTGGTTTGAGGGTGGGCCGGAAATCCACTGACTTGTCCTAAGAGAAGGGGCCACAGACCCAGAGACCACGGACTCGTGAAAGTGGAGGCAGAGACTGCACGGAGGGGTCCTGGCTGCTCCAGACGCTGGGAGAGGTGTGGGGGATTCTCCCTCAGGGCTCTGCCTGTGTAGGTGGCTAGTCAAGCACCAGCCTGGCAGGAGAGGGCTCCCCACCACCCACGAGGGGCACCAGGCGATCACTGGGTGGAGTTCAGCAGTTACCCCACCACCTGTCTGAAAATGATCATTGATCGCAGTCGCCAGGGAGAAGAGATTCCCCAAACAGATGAAAACACACGGAATTGGTAACCAGCTTCCACTACAATCTCAGAAACTGGGCGAGTAGGCTCAGGCACCTGCATTAAGAGACAAAACCCAAGCAGCAGGCGGCCCACCCTGAGGGGAGAAGCACGGAGAAGGCAGAGGCCTCAGAAGTAAGCCAGGGAGTCGGCCCGAATGCAAAGCTCACCCTTCGAGGGGTCTGCTCGAGTCTCTTCCAGTTGTTCTTCCCTTTCTTTCCTGCTCTCAAGCTTTTGAATAAACTTCCACTCCTGCTCTGAAATTGGCCTTGGTCTCTTCTGCTTCACACCCTTCTGCTGAATTCTTTCTTCTGAGGAGGCGAGAGTTGAGCTTGCTGCAGACCTGCGGCTGATTCGGACATTCGCCGCCCCTAACGTGCCCACACCTCCGTCTCAGACTTCTGGGCCCAGGTCTGAGAAACGATCTGTTTCTGCTGTTTTAGTCCTTGGTACTTCAATGCCCTGTTGTAGGAAACCAACACAAGTGTGTAAAAAGGGGCCCAACAAGTCATTTTACAAGTGCACGTCCAGCAGAGACGCGCCTGCTGCCCGTGGCGTCCCCACCGCAGAGGGACCGCAGTGAGTGCGTGCGCTGTCCAGCTCTGAGGGCTCCTCCAGGCCCTGGATCCACACAAACTAGGAAAATGAATGAGCAGTTACACAGCAACTGTGCTTGGTAGAAAGACTTTTGGGGAGTGCGGGATTCTTGGCTGGGGAGAGTTGGGAGCCGTGGCACCAGATGTTCTGAAAGCCCCTCCAACTGTGAGGACAGAGCCCCCAGGCCAGAGATTGGGGCCAGTCATGGGTTCACCTTGAGCCCAGCCCTGCTGATGGCTTCTGAGTAAGATCAGGCAAGGGGCCTCCTGTTCCACGTGGCCTCTGAGAAGGTCCAAGAAGAATCTCAGCACAGGACAAGCTTCATCCCGTGGTGTCCTTGGGGCCGTCATTGTCACCTGCCACCCGGCGTTGGATAGGGTGGTGGCGGGCATGGCTTGGGGTGGCGCTTGGCATGGACACGGATGTTGTGACTGGGACTCGGCGGCTCTCGGGCTGTTGGGGTCAGCAGGGGCTGGCCTCAGGGCCCTGCAGAGGGGAAGGCGAGAGGGGCAGCCCCCCAACTGCCAGGAGGGGAAGCCCCTGGACCATCCTGTGAGGTGGAGGCCCTTTACCAGGAACCCTGTCCTTCCCCTCCAGGGCTCAGATCAGCTTCATGAGTGGCGGTGTGTGGCTGTGCCACTGAGTTGTAGAAGGCACTGGGCTTTGGTGTGGCGGAGCCTCACATGGACCCCCTGTGGGGCAAGAAGCACAGGCCCCGTCACAGGGAGTTGTCGTGACCTTGAACTTGGCACCATCTCTGAAGAAGCTGAAGGGAAAGAAGGAATGACGGGTACTAGAGGGGAGTCCGTGTTTTGTGTATGTGTTGGAACTGGAAACGCGTGCCTGGGTTCTAGGCTGGGCAGAGCCTCTTGGACATGGTTTTCTCCTTTGCAGAATGGGGGCAGGGACACCTCTGCTTTCTCACACGGTGGGGAGTCGGGGCCACTCTGGGGCTGGCAGAGTGCAGTGTGGACGTGTGACGGGAGGCTGCCGTGGCTGCAGCTGTCCGGGTCCCTGTGAGTGGGGCACTTGCCTCCCGCCATCAGAGCCCTGGGGCCCCGAGTCCACTGGCTCTTTTGACTTCTGTCGCTTCGGGAGGAGGCTGCCTGCCCACCAGCCCACTCCCTTCCTTCTCTGGGTTTTCCACCAGGCAGAGGGATTTCCTGCTGGGAACCACTGCGGTATCTGTCAGGGCCTGTGGGGAGGGACATTGGAAACAGAGCCCCTTATCTCTCCCAAAACATAACCCTGGTGCCTTGCTGTGGGCAGGCACTGGCAAATGAAAAGTCTTTTGAAGCAGGTGCTTTGAGACCAGGGGATTGTATTTGTGAGTGTGTTGTAATTATCTCGGTAGTAGCTAAGGCCTCTGGGAAGGAGAGGGGAGAAAGAGACAGAAGCATAGTGAAAATAGTGGCCTTGAAATGGACACAGAGACTTCCAAGTGTTGGCCAGAGTTTCTGCTGTGTGCCAGTGAGGGTAACTGTGGGATTTTAGGCTTGCAATGCAAACAGAAGAGGGGCCAGCAGACCCCGCCCAGAGCCAGGGACGCCCAGGCAGAGCCTACTGACGTTATTTTGTTTTCAGTGTATACTTACTATCATTTCCTACTTAAAGCAAAGGCAGCTGGATTTCCATTTAGAATAATCACATAAAGTGTTCATATACATGACCTTCACTAAAGACAGAAGCTGTAGATTTGAAAATACTGAGTAGATCATGAATAAAAAAGAGCAAAACCGTGACGGTGGCACACAAGTGGGTGGACCTGTGGAAATGCGACGGAATCCCGGCCTCTTGTGTTCCAGAGGAAGAAGCCAAGGCCACGGCGGGTGGGTTCAACCAGAGCCCTCCACGAGGGAAGGACGTGGTGGAGCCAGGAGGTGAGGGGACTGGAGGAGAGAGAGACGCGGGGCCTGAGACAAGAATTGCGAGGGTACAGAAAGGAACCTTAACCCACCTGGATGCTCACGGGTGGTTCTCGCCCAGCTCCAGGGGAGCCGAGGCCATGGAGACAGTTGCAGGCAGAAGGAGAGAGGCCCTCGGCTGCCCAGCCCCGGTCCCACAGGCCAGGCAGCTCCTACCCCAGCTCCTCAACACCTCCCGGTGAGGAGGCTCCCCTGGGGGAGGACACAGCCCCGCTCACCTCCTGCCCCTTGATCAAGCCCAAGGGACAGCCCCCAACCCATGCCAGGGGCAAAAAGCTGGCCCCAGCCACAAAAGGGACTTTCTGAAGATTCGGCTTCCAAATCTTCTGACTCATTTTGCTAGAGGTTTTCAAAAATTCCTTGAGGCCTCAAAATTCTGCTTTTGCTTATCAAGAAAAGCATGGGGAAGCATTATTTCGTCCATGACCCACATAGATTTTCAGCTTACTCAAAGGGAGGCAGAGAAGCAGGGAGACTAGAAGAGGTGCGTGCCATCTGTCGCAAGGGAGGGAAAGAAGAGCGAGTGCTCAGTGGCCTTGTGGTCTAGGACAGCTGGTGAACTGAGATCAACTTAAACAAGTCTGGGAGGAATTCCGGGTAGACGCCCAGGAAGGTCATCTGACAAACCCGTGCGGGCTCTGTCGGATGGGTTTGTTATAAGAAGGGCCCTATAACTTCTGGAAGCCCCTTTAAAATGCCCTAGAAGTCTCTCTTGATGGAAGTCCTATGCGGGAGTGCAGGAGGGCGAGTGATTTTCCCAAGACCGGTCCTTTCTGCATCATAAGATGGTTATGCCTGGTTATGCTTCCTGCACTCAGCGTCTGGGAGGTGACTCTGGCTCTAGTGGAGCCCTCTCTGCAGAGACCGAAGCAGGAGCAGGGACCGGCCCCAGGGCGGGGTGGTGGGGGTCCTGCCCAGGGCAGCAGGTGGCTGAGTTTAGGGGTCCCCTGGAGACCACCAGCTGACACCCGCAGAAGATCATAGAGCCTCACAGGCTGGAACTTGGACCTGGGACCTCGGTGAGGTGCATGAACTCCCCGGCAGGGTCCAAAGGACAGGTGATGAGGGGGCAGTGATCCTTAGAGACTGAGGGTCCTCGGATGACAGCACTCGCTCACTGGACAGTTTCCCGGGCCTGCACTTAGCTGAGTAAATGAACACATCTAAGGACGTAGTGTCTCCTTGTCAAGGAGGTGGAGGCATGTGGGTATGGGGGCTTCGTGGGGTATGGACATGGGAGAGGGGTCAGCCCAGGAGCCCGCGGGCAGCCCGGCACACCAGTGTGTGGGGAGAGGGGGTCTCGGCTGAAATATTTCAGCCCCAGCGGCCAGTTCCCGCTCTCACAGTGTGAGGTGTGTAAATTCCTTTCCTTTTGGATATGCTACTTACCACATCCATGCACTTCAAACATTTCAGCCCTGAAACACTTTTTACAAATCAGGTCATATGAGAAGGACCTGGAGAGAAGTGGTAATGGGTTAGTATCCATGTATTCCTAAATTCGGATCTGGAACACATGGACTTAAGATGGGCAGCCTCCGGCCTTTCCTGGGAGAACTGCTCAGCACGCTGAAGTCAGTTAATCCCATGGCTTTGCCCCATGGCAGTCGGAGCTGTATCACAGCCGCTCTGAGCAGAGCACTGGGGTTGCAGCTTCTGACTGGGGGCTGATATTTGAAGCCCCCATTTGCTATCTCTGTCCACGGCACCTTGACATGTAATCCTCATGTCCCCATCCCAGGCCCTCGGCAAGGGACTGGGGTGCTCAGCGGCGGAGGTCACTGCCCATCTCTCCGAGATGTCTGCTAACACCCTCCAAGCTTCCTATAGTAGATTTCAAACACACCGAGCTGGCGAGCTCAGGTCAGACCATTCCAGCTCAACCCTGAAACTCAGGAAAAACATCTCTCTGGCCATTTTCTTATGATGCAGAAATAGACAACAGGAGCTTATTTATATTTACGAAAATAAAGTCAGTAAGGCTGGGCGCAGTGGCTCACACCTGTAATCCCAGCACTTGGGGAGGCTGAGGCAGGCAGATCATGAGGTCAGGAGATGGAGACCATCCTGGTCAACATGGTGAAACCCTGTCTCTACTAAAAATAAAAATATTAGCTGGGCATCATGGTACGCACCTGTAGTCTTAGCTACTCTGGAGGCTGAGGCAGGAGAATTGCTTGAACCCGGGATGTGGAGGTTGCAGTGAGTAGCGATTGTGCCGCTAGACTCCAGCCTGGGTGGCAAAGTGAGACTCTGTCTCAAAACAAAAAAGAAAAATGTTAGTAAATGGAAGCAATGCAGCATCGTGGGAAATGCGTGGAATTAAAACTGGGAAAAATGTGTGTGATGATCACAGGCTTCCTCCAGCCACCGTGTCACCAAAGTTTGCACCAAACATTCATTCATGGGTCCTCCCTGGCACAGGCTTGGCGGGACCCACTCAGCACCACCCACTAACACAAGCCCTGGCTCCCAGCCGCCTTAGGCACAGGCAGAGGAGGGTGTCCCGGCAGGCAGTGGCTGTCATCGGGGACCCCTGCAGATGGGGGCTCTAGTTTCTGGAACTGTCTTGGGCTTTGTCACGCAGCCTCTGACGCAGCTCTGGGCCTTCCAAGCAAGGCAGCACCGAGGAGGGCCCGAGATGCTCTGTCACTTCCAGGCAGCTTGCTTCTCCCTTCTAGAGCAAACACACAGCTGAACCACAGAGGAGTTTCCCCCTGGAGGCTGGCGACCTGGGGCCTTGCGGACCAGCAGCCAGAGAGAGCCCAGGAGGGCCTCCGTGAGGGGGACCCTTCCTGTCTGCCCACGGCCCCAGGGCTGCCCTGCATGCCGAACTGGGATCTGAAGCAGAGTGGATCGGCAGCAGAGTGAGCCAGGGGCCCTAGGCCTGGGTTGTCCCCCAGGCCCCTGATGCCTGCTGCCCTGCCCGAGAGCCCCGGCCCTGGCCCGTGTCCTGATCTGTCCTGGGACTCTGGGCTTCGGTGGCATGGCAGGGCTCGGCAGTGACTCCACCCTAAGCCTCTTTCTCCTCCTCCTCTCCTCCCTTGCGGGCGTGGGCCGGGCTGCTTCCCATACCATCAGCCTCGGCACCTGGACGGCTCAGCATGGGACAGCCTGTGGGACCAGCTCCTGGCTCTGCTGGCCCCGGGCAACCTTGAGCACACTCCTTAAGCCTCAAACCTCAGGGTCGTGTTTAAGTGCCTGGAAAAGTCCTCTCCTGACACCTGGACTCCAGGCCTCTCCTGGTCCTCACCGTGGAGGCCGCAGCGGCCCCTTCATGCCTTCCACACCCCCTGAGGCCAAGGCCTGCTGGGGCACCGCCCCGCTTTTAGAATGTGTTCCTGGCGGGGGCGGGGAGGGGCTGGAATTCCCGTCCTGTGTTTGCTCCTGAGTTGAGGCCAGTGCACATGAGAGTCCCCTCCGTGCAGGACCGAGCCGGGCTGGGAGGAAGGGACAGACTGGGCTGCCGGCCTGTGCTTACGGTGCTTTCCCTGTGCCTTGTGGAGAGCAGGAGCTGGGCTGGGTGCGATGGGGGCTGTGTCCGCGGTGGCTCCCACTGTGTTTCTGTTGAACTGTGACGCTCATGCTTCCAGCAAAGCTTACATTGTTGTTATGTGTGGGGATTAGGATGATCAGAAGCATTCTGGTGTGAGTGAGACTGGGGGAAGGAAGAGGAGACGGAGGAAGGAGGAGGGAGGGAGTGGAAGGGAGAAAGGAGGAAAAGCCACCGGGCCCCGCACTGTCCATTGTGTGGCCGGGGCAACGGCGTGACCCACATTGAGCAGGACGGAGGAACTGAGCCTGGGCCCACATCCGCAGCCACCCAGGAGCTGCTGCTAGAGACGCACAGATTCCTCCGGGGCTGTTTCCCCTGCCGTCAAATAAGCTGAGGTTGAGTAAGACGGGGGCGTTCAAGGTCAGCTTATTTGCTGGTGTCCCCTGGGAAGTGGGATCAGGGACAGAGGGCAGCCAGCCTCAGGCCTCAGGCCACAAGCAGCGCCTGAGGAGTGTTTATGTGGCCTGCCTGGCCCGCGCCTCTCTTTCGGGCCGTGGGGGATGAGGCGTGGTGCCTCTTATTGAGATTTGCTGCTGCTTTATTCCCTCTGGTTTGGGCCAAATCGGAGAGCTCTGCTGAGCTCCTGCGGGCCCGGCCCTCCGGTGGTGCGCACTGTAGTGACAACCCAGCCAGCCTTCAGCACTGGGAGTCCTGACCCACCGCTGCACAACAGGCTACATGAAGAGCGAGGCTTCGCAGCACAGTAAACAGGCTTTTCCCCCATTTCTCTGAGGGCTGCAGCCAGTGAGCAGCGGGTGGGGCGGCATCCACCGAAGGCTGGACCAGGACTCGCTCCCGCAGCAGGCCGTGGGTGCTGGCTGTCTGTGGGGACCTCAGTTTCTCCCGCCTCGGACCTCTCTGCAGGGCAGCTCGAGTGTCCTTATGAGTGCCGGCTTCTTCCAGATCAGGAGGTCCCGGACAGGGGAAGCAGAGGCAGAAGTGTCTCTTACGACGTGGCCTCCAAAGTCACACTCTGTCACTTCCATCTTATTCTGTTGACCTTGCTCTAAGGTACGGGCCCTGACACCTTGTGGGAAGGGTGTGAATCCTGGAGGTGAGGTCCCCTGAGGCCTCCTGGAAGGCCGGGTCTGAGAGGCCCTGAGTCTCTGAGCAGCTTGTTTGCTGAGCCATGGACTCTGGCTGATGCAGAGCTCACATAAGTCAGTCTTTACAGCTCACTCGGCAAACAAGGTTGCACTCATTCTGTGTCACACAAAGTGGCAGTTTAGGGGGACACACAGACCTGTAGAATTGTAGAGAGGGCAATGCCCAGCCTGGGAAGTGTTTGATGTTGGGGGCCAGGAACCAAGACCAGAGCAAGAGGTGGGACCAGTGGGTAAAGAATGGGCTCCCCAGGGTCTCAGGGAAGAGGGAAGGCTCAGCAGCCTGTGGAGGGGTACAGGGGACCCCAGCAGAGGACGTGGGGGACAGGGAGGCATAGCCCTTCAGGCAGGGAGACCATGGTGAGCAAAGGCATAGCCGGCCTGGCGGGTCAGAAGACCCAGCCAGGGTCCTGGGCACTGCCAGAGTTAGGGTGTCATTTCTCCAGTATGCCTGGATTCCAGAACCTTCCAAAACAACACAGATTTCTCCTGCTTTGAAAAAATTCCGTTAAGTCAATGGTTAACTTGTTACTGTAACCAAGAAGCCCATAGAAAGTTCTGGAGAGACTCAGCTCTGCAGGACCTGGGTGTAACGCTGGGCCAGCCAGAGTGAAAGAAATAGTTTCCATCATGGAAAACATTGTCTCATGCTCCTTCCTTCGCTGGAGGCAAACATAGTTTGGTGGCTGTCGGCCCCTCCCCACTTGCTATCGCTAGGATGTGCTGCACGTGTATTTATAGGGCCATGTGTCATTTTCCTTTGTTTTGGAAGAGCTACTCCCCGCCGGGATCAGCTGGAGGCTGCAAAGGACCCAGGGCCTCACAGGCCTGCCTGGGAAGTTTCAAGGCTGCTTTGAGCTTTCGCTCCATCTGCCACCCCATAAAGTGCACATCCATGCGCATTTGGTGGGATGGAAAATAACACGGTATCTATTCATTTGTACACACGGCATGTGACTGCCGAGGCCTCTCCCTGTGGTCTGTCTGCTCCAGAGCTGCCTGTCTGGGATTATAAATTCCTAGTGGGCAGAGATGTTCTGCTGATCCTACCCATCTTGCTTGGTGCACAGAGAGGCATGCATGAAGTTTTGCAGCAGGATGGGAAATAGGAGAGGCCTGCAGGCTACTTAATGCCTCGGTCCCCTTTGTCACAGTTGCCCTGGGAGGCCCTTGGTCCTTCCTGCCGCCTCCTCCCCTCCTCACAGTCCCTCTGGCTGCTTCCCTTCCCTTCCTCCACCTTTGAGTAGGATGCAGAGGGCTGAGCTCACACCTGGAAATCGCCCAAGACAAAGAGAACCTGCCTAAGTGTCTGCTCAAGGGGTGGGGATGGCGAGGCCTGTGATTGTAGTTGGCAAAGGTGAGTGATGTCGGGCAGCAGACGCTTCTTTAGCCCTGCAGCAGTTTGCAGGCGTGGAGGGATCCCTGCGCCAACCTCTCAAGTCACGTTCAACACAGAGGAGAGCGGGGCCTGCAGGGGAGAGAGAAATGCACCAGCCAAAGGCTGCAGCCCAACCCTCCTGATCTCATCACTCAGCCCTGCCGGGGAGGAGGCTGGGGCTGCGGCTCTAGGTGGCTGCATACAGATGGAGAGAGGAGAGGCTGTGTCTCTGACTGCAGCAGGCAGCCTGCTTCCTCTCTGCCATGAGGCCGGAAGAGGAGATACATAGACAAAGGGAATCTGTCCCTAGGTTGGTCAACCCCACGTCACCTGGAGCAGAGCCCAGGGACACCTACGGACTTGCCTGAAGGAGGCAGAACGGGCGTAGCTCCCTCCTTGCCAGATCAGGGTGCTGCTGCTGGGGCCGTGATGTAGGAAGACACCCATCCTTGCCTTTTATCTGGTTCTTTTGCAACCCCGCTCCCCACCGTCCCCAGTGAAAGGTTCATCTGCACAGACTAGGGCGGCCTGGGTTTGGGCCCTGAGGCTCCTGAGCCTCTGGTTGTAGAATTTTCCCAAGTAGTTGTTGTCTGAGAGTGAGCAGTTGCAGCCCAGACCTCCAGATGAAACAGCCTGGGCCGCTGTGCTAAGCATTTACATTCAGCGTTTGTAGAACTTGTATAGAATCCTAGTTTTGGTCTCTATAGATACGACTTGAAGGAAGTGTATGATGCCATCTATTTTTCTGGGTCTGGATAATTTCCTTCTTTTTTTAATTCGACTTTATGTTTTAGAGAAGTTTTATGTTCACAGTGAAATTGAGTGGTAAGTACAGAGTTTTCATTTTCCCCCTGCCCTGCACAGCCCCACCAGATGGTGTGTTTGTTACAATCGATGAACCCACGTGGACACATCATTGTCACCCAGAGTCCACAGTTTACCTGAAGGCTTGTTGTTGGTGTTGTACATCCTGTGGGTTTGGACAGACGTATAATGACATGGATCCAATGTATAATGGTGTGCATTATAGCATCATACCGATCATTCTGAATTGTTTCACTGCCCTGAAAATCCTCTGTGCTCTGCCTACTCAACCCTTTCTTCCCCCAACCCCTGGCGACCACTGATCTTTGCACTGTCTCCATAGTTTTGCCTTTATCAGAGTGTCCTATAGTTGGAGTCTTACAGGAAGTAGGCTTTTCAGATGGGCTTTTTTTTTTTTTTTTTTTTAAGTTCTGGGGTACATGTGCAGATCTTGCAGGATTGTTACTTAGGTATACACATGCCATGGTGATTTGCTGCCTCCCTCCCCCGTCACCTACATTAGGTATTTCTCCTAATGTTATCCCTCCCCAATCCCCCCACCCCCTGCTATCCCTCTCCTGGCCTCCCACCTCCCAACAGATTCCAGTGTGTGATGTTCCCCTCCCTGTGTCCATGTGTTCTCATTGTTCAACACCCGCTTATGAATGAGAACATCCGATGTTTGGTTTTCTGTTCTTGTGTCACTTTGCTGAGAATGATAGTTTTCACATTCATCCATGTCCCTGCAAGGGATGTGAACTCATCCTTTTTTACGGCTGCATAGTATTCCATGGTGTATATGTGCCACATTTTCTTTGTCTAGTCTACCATTGATGGGCATTTGGGTTGGTTCCAGGTCTTTGCTATTGTAAACAGCACCACAGTGAACATACATGTGTGTGTGTCTTTATAATGGAATGATTTATAATCCTTTGGGTATATATCCAGTAATGGGATTGCTGGGTCAAATGGTATTTCTATTTCTAGATCCTTGAGGAATTGTCATGCTGTCTTCCACAAAGTTTGAACTAATTTACACTCCCACCAACAGTGTAAAAGTGTTCCTATTTCTTTACATCCTATCCAGCATCTACTGTCTCTAGATTTTTTAATGATTGACATTCTAACTGGCATGAGGTGTTACCTCAATGTGGTTTTGATTTGCATTTCTTTATGACCAGTGATGATGAGCATTTTTTCATATGTTTGCTGGCCACATAAATGCCTTCTTTTGAAAAGTGTCCATTCATATCCTTGGCCCACTTTTTGATGGGGTTGTTTTTTTTCTTATATATTTGTTTTAGTTCTTTGTAGATTCTGGATATTAGCCCTTTGTCAGGTGGGTAGACTGCAAAAATTTTTCCCTTTCTGTTGGTTGCCAGTTCACTCTAATGATAGTTTCTTTTGCTGTGCAGAAGCTCTTAAGTTTAATTAGATCCCGTTTGTCTATTTTGGTCTTTGTTGCTATTGCTTTTGGTGTTTTAGTCATGAAGTCCTTGCCCATGCCTATGTCCTGAATGATATTGCCTAGGTTTTCTTCTAGGGTTTTTATGGTGTTAGGTCTTATATTTAAATCTTTAATCCATCTGGAGTTAATTTTTGTATAAGGTGTAAGGAAGGGGTCCAGTTTCTGTTTTCTGCACATGGCTAGTTAGTTTTCCTAACACCATTTATTAAACAGGGAATCCTTTCCCCATTGCTTGTTTTTGTCAGGTTTGTCAAAGATCAAAATGGTTGTAGGTGTGTGGTGTTACTTCCAAGGCCTCTGTTCTGTTCCACTGGTTTATATCTCTGTTTTGGTACCAGCATGCTGTTTTGATTACTGTAGCCTTGTAGCATAGTTTGAAGTTGAAGTCAGGTAGCGTGATGCCTCCAGCTTTGTTCTTTTTGCTTAGGATTGTCTTGGCTGTGTGGGCTCTTTTTTGGTTCCATATGAAGTTTAAGGTGGTTTTTTCCAGTTCTGTGAAGAAGGTCAATGGTAGCTTGATGGGGATAGCATTGAATCTATAAATTACTTTGGGCAGTATGGCTGTTTTCACACTATTGATTCTTTCTAACCTTAAGCATGGAATGTTTTTCCATCTGTTTGTGTCCTCTCTTATTTCCTTGAGCAGTAGTCTGTAGTTCTCCTTGAAGAGGTCCTTCACATCCCTTGTTAGTTGTATTCTGAGACATTTTGTTCTCTTTGTAGCAATTGAGAATGCAGTTTGCTCACGATTTGGCTCTCTGTTCTTGGCACATGTCACCGCAAACTAGGTCTGAGCCCAGAGAGCCAGATGGGCTTCTTTCACTTAGTAATATGCATTCAATGTTCTTCCATGTCTTTGCACAGCTTGATAGCTCATTTCTTTTCAGTGCTGAATCCTATTCCATTATCTGGATATTCCACAGTTCAATCATCCATTCATGACTGTCTTAGTCTGTTTGTGCTGCTATAACAAAATATTGGAGACTGAGTAATTTATAAAGAAAAAATTTATGTATTATAGTTCTGGATCCAGGAAAGTCCAAAATCAAGTTATTTGCAGATTTGGTGTCTAGGGAGGGCTGCTCTCTTTCCTTCCAAGATGCTGCCTTATTGCCACATCCTCTGGAGGAGATGGACACTTTGTCCTCACATGGCAGACGAAATGGAAGGGAAAGACCCTACTAACTCTCTCCAGCCCTTTTATAAGGGCCCTAATCCCACCCATGAGGGCGCTGCCCTCACCAGTTAATCACCTCCTAAAGGCCCTGCCTCTTACTACTATCAAATTGACCATTAAGTTTTAACATATACATTTTCATGGACACATTCAGACCATACACAGCACCTACTGAATAACATCTTGTTTCCTTCCAAGTTTTGTGTGGATGTAAGTTTTCAGCTCATTTGGGTAAATACCAAGGAGCAAGATTGCTGGGTTGTGTAGGGTAAGAGCATGTTTAGTTTTTTAAAGAAGCTGCCAAACTGACTTCCATTTTGCATTCCTACCAGCAGTGAACAAGAGTGCCTGTTGCTCCACGTCCTTGCCAGCATTTGATGTCGTCTGTGCTTTGGAACTTGACATTCTAATTGGTGTGTAGTGCTATCCCACTGTCGTTTTAATTTGCAATTCCCTAATAACATACAATGTAGAACATCTTTCCATTTGCTCATTTGTCACCTGTATATCTTTGTTTGAAGACAAAGTCTTGCTTTGTCACCCAGGCTAGAGTGCAGTAGTGCAATCTCAGCTCACTGCAACGTCTGCCTCCTGGATTGGAGCAATTCTTGTGCCTTGGTCTCCCAAGTAGCTGGGATTACAGGACTGTGCCACCATACCTGGCCAATTTTTGTATTTTTAGTAAAGATGGGGTTTCACCATGTTGGCCAGGCTGGTCTCAAATTCCTGGCTTCAAGTGATCCACCTGCCTTGGCCTCTCAAAGTATTGGGATTACAGGCGTGAGCCACTGTGCTGAGCCTGTATATCTTCTTTAGTGAAGTGTCTGTTCAAGTCTTTTGCTCATTTTTTAATTGGGTCATTTTTTTTTTATTTTTCTTTTCTTTTTCTTTTTTTTTCTTTTTGAGATGGAGTCCCACTCAGTTACCCAGGCTGGACTGCAGTGGTGCAATCTTGGCTCACTGCAACCTCCACCTCCCAGGCTTAAGTCATTTTCCTGCCTCAGCCTCCCAAGTAGCTGGGATTACAGGTGCCTGCCACCATGCACAGCTAACTATTGTATTTTTAGTAGAGATGGGGTTTCACCATGTTGGGGAGGCTGGTGTTGAACTCCTGACCTCAGGTGATCCACCTGCCTTGGCCTCCCAAAGTGCTGGGATTACAGGCGTGAGCCACCGTGCCCAGCCTGGATCATTTTCTTATTGTTGAGTTTTAAGAGTTCTTTGTATATTTTGGATAACAGCCCTTTGTCAGGTATGTCTTTTGTAAATATTTTCTGTCTGTGGCTTGTGTTCTCATTCTCTTGAGGTAATTTCTTTTTTATACTTTCCTGAATTTTCTAAAGTTTCCATGATGAAAATGTATAATTTTTAGCATCAGAAAAAAATGTTACAGCTCTAATATTTTACTAAATTGATATTTTATCATTTATCTAATTTTTGCTTTAGAAAGATCATTTGGCTTCTATATGGAGGATGGATTGAAGACTGGTGAGAGTCTGGGGACCAGTTAAAGGCTGTTGCTGTTCAGGTAAGAGCTTTCTGCAGCTAATACTGTTTGGAACAAAGAAGGTGGTGGGAAGTGGTAGAATTCTGAATGCATCGTGGAGGTGACACAGCCCGTTGATGGAGTGAGTGGCCAGGAAGCATGAGTAAAGTAGTGGAATCAAGAGCTGGTGGAGGGTGGTGCCATTTACTAAGACGGGGAAGACGGGGTGGAGAGGATTCAGGGTGGAAAAGCGAGTCTTCTCAGATCCTGCTAAGCATGAAGCACATTAGACTTGCAAGAGGACATGTCAAGTAGGCTCTGGGTAGCAAGTCAGGAGCTCAGAGGAGTGGTCAGAACTGGAGATGGAAATTTGGAAGTTGTCAGGTCTTGGTCATGTTAAAGCCATAGGAGGGATGTGATTCCCCAGTACATAAAACAAGATGTCTGGGGACCAAGCCATGGCTTTCCAACACTTAGAGGTCTGAAGAGCAGAGGGCCAAAGGACATGAGGAGAGTGCGCTGGCCTCCGAGAGTGGAGAAGGAGTTCCAGGCGCTGGCAAGGTCGAATCTCACGAATTACCCCTGGAAGCTGCAGGCTGCTGGAGCTGGGAGCTGGGGCTGGGGGTGGCTTAGAGGAAGGTGGGGGTGGGGGTGGCCTAGAGGAAGCTGGGGAGTCAGTGTGCAAAGAGAGCAAGGACGTCTGGGCAGGAGTGTAGTCATGTGAGCTGATGATGGAGTGGGGGGTGCGGGTTTAGGAGGCCAACCCTGGGTAGTGGTACTTGGGGGAGAATCTGGGGTTGGGAGCGCGTGTGCTGAAGAGCCAACTTGCCCCTGGGAGAGGGGTTCTCTGAGCTGAGCATTTGGAGCATGGCTTGGGGGTTTGGGGTAGGGTAGAGTGGGGAAGGACATATCTCAGGCTGGAGGGAAGGCAGGCTGGGTGGGAGAGGAAAAGCCGGTGCCTGGTAGGACAGGGTGGAGGAGGGAAGAACAAACACAGGGGCACTCAGATGCATCGAATCTCAGCTTTGCCACAAGCTAGCTGCCTGATCTTGGGCAGTTCACTTGATCTTTGCAGATTTCAGGTTCCTCGGTTGGCAAAGGGGATCAGACTAACTGATCCCTATACGATTCCAGGTCTAACTTCATAGGTCTGTCCCTGCTTGTCCTGCCCAGTGAAAGAGGAAAACAAAAGCCCATCCACCCACACCCAGCAGCAGCTGTTGAGAAATCTGGATTCTAAGGGAGATGATCAGATTTTTCTGAATATAGCTAATTTTGCCTTACTTTCTGGTCTACTCAACAGCGAACACTTCCAGGTATTGTAATGCTGTCTCCTTTCGTAGAAGACAGTAACGTGGTTAGCACATGGGGCCTTGGTGAAATTCTCAGGGCCAGGCTGGGTGGATTGCGTCCTCAGGGGCTGAGGAGCTTCCTCAGTGTCCTCTCGTTGCCTCAGCTCACGCAGAGTGTGACGGCCACGTTTGTGTGGCAGAGAAAAAGGCATCAGCAAAGGAAACAAATCATGGTAGAGAGAGACAGGGAGGAGAGGAGAGGAAGGAAAGGGGCTGCATTAATGAAGCCAGAATTCAGATTGGTCTAATACGACTGCCAAGTTGTAATGGAGAGGACAGCAAGTGTGCAATGCAGACCAAAGGTCTGAGCTTCTGTGAGATGGTAGATAGCAAACGCAGTATTTTGAAAGGAAAGGCTGAGAGTTTCGGGGGAGTTAAGAGGTGGAGGAGCTGGAAACATTATAGGTACCTTTCCTGTTCGTTTTTTAAAGGGGTGGGTTCTTGCCATGTCGCCCCAGGCTTAGTGTAGTGGCTATTCACGGGCAGGGTCATGGCTCGCTGCAGCCTCGAACTCCTGGGCTCAAGCCATCCTACCACTTCAGTCTCCTGAGGAGCTGGGGCTACAGATGTGTGCCACCACACTCAGTTTTTCTTTTTAACTTTTGCTTTTTAAATAAAGAATTTCAAATATACACACAAGTGTGTGTAAAGAGTATAATGAATTCCGGGTATCTCTGATCCAGCTTTAGTGATTCCCAACTTATGGCCAATCTTGTTTCATTTTTGTACCAACCATTCTCCTGCCTCATAATGTCAAATAAAATCCTAAATGTCATTCAATTTTATCCATAAACATTTCAGTAATGCCTCTATGACTCTAATCACAGTGCCATTGTTAAACACAAAAATCTAACAGCAATTACTTGACTTTCAACATATACTCAGTGCGGGATATTTTCTTATATAAAAAGTTTGATTTAGCTCTAAATGAGGGCCATGCATCGCAATTGTCTCTTAAATCATAGATGCCCCTCCATCTCTTTTCCAGTTTCTATTTCATTGAAGAAACTCTACTTGTGTTAGTTACCTGGAGATCAGATTCAGGTGTGACCCTGGCAGGACTTAACTGGGATACAGGTCCCTTGGGAGGCAGTGGTATGTGTTGTGCCCTTACTGATGACCCTTCAGTGTGTCAGGGTTATGAGATGGTGACACTCTACCCATTCATTAGCTGGCCCACTGCTACGCAGAGAATCTCCCCTTTGTTAGCTATATGGCTGTCCCGAGGGATAGTCTGTAGATGGTAGGATAAATGCCTGATTCTTTTCCTTTACTTACCAGTTTTCAAAGCCCCACATTGGTTCCCTGAGCTACTCCAAAGGAAATCAAAATTTCTATTTTGTAAAGAATCATTACGTAGCTATGGGCTTAATGTATTTGACGTTTCAATCCATGGTAGTTATTACCCTAACGAGCTCTAATTGTCTCATTTTTAAATTAATGCTCCACTTGTCAGGAGACCTCTGTGCGTCTCGGTACAGTACAGTGTCATTCCAGGCTTGCGAAAGGCACCTGGTTTTACTCAAGTCTGCTTTCATCCGTCTCAGGAGCAGCCCATCTTCTGAGAAAACAGGCACATTTCTTGAGTGAACAGGTCTTAGAAGGGGTATATTACGCTAGAACTATGTGGTATGAAATGGAAAGTAGTTTACAAAAGCATACTTGATATTTTTGTTATCCCAAAGAAACATCAGCACGCTCGAATGTGTCACAAGTGTCACTTAGCAGACTAGCGAGAAGTGTGAAAGATGAATGTCTTTGACTCTTTTTACATAACAAGTGTGATACCAGTGCATGGAGAACACACAGGAACAAAGAGAATCTGTGCTCCCCAGCAGGTTCCCTGGAGTCCTGGTCGGGACAGACGAGAGGATCTCAACTTGGAGTCCACAGGGAAGTCCGGGGAATATCCCCGAAGCTCTGAAGTCATGAGGATGTGGTTGTACACATGTTTTCCTGGGAGAGGGTCCAGAGCTTTTATTAGAATCTCAAATACGCATGCTCTAAGTGTAAGTACCACTGGACTTGAGTGACTGTCCATCTGGGAGAAGTCTTCAGTCTTGCAGTTGGTTCTGGGGACTGCTGAGTGCAGAAAAAATTAAAACTTCTCTGGATGTAGGGAGATTTATTTGTGAGGGCATTCCTCTCACTGGAGTTAGAGTCCACGGACAAAGGGTTATTACTCTTTAATTGGTGTTCTCTCATGCCAATTTAAAAAAGCCCATTTAGTCTGGGCTTGGTGGCTCACATCTGTAACCCCAGCACTCTGGGAGGCCAAGATGGGTGGATCACCTAAGGTCAGGAGTTCAAGACCAGCCTGGCCAACATGGTGAAACCCTTTCTCTACTGAAAATACAAAATTATCTGGGCGTGGTGGTGTGCGCCTGTAATCTCGGATACTCGGGAGGCTGAGGCAGGAGAATCACCTGAACCCAGGAGGCAGAAGTTGCAGTGAGCTGAGATTGTGCCATTGCACTCCAGTCTGGGAAACAAGAGCAAAACTCTGTCTCAGAAAAAAAAAAGCCTGTTTGAAGGCTGAGATACCATCTACTTTGAACCCCTAAGACTCCTAAATATGTACTCCTTAGCCAGTTTCATCTCTAGGGACAGGCAGGAGTTTCAGCTGAGGAGCATGATGAAGACAAACTGTAACCCTGCCACTTAAGGTCTTTCTGCCTGTCATCGAGATTTACAGATGGGGGCTTTAGGCATTTTCTGATGGTTGTAAAATTACTAGCATTATAGCCATATATTTGAAACAAGTATCTTGCTGTCTGCATACTGAGAAAAGCATGAAACACAAAGTAGACCCAGCTACCACAAAAGTGGCTGAACACATGTGACTCAGTTGTGTCCTGATAGATCCCAGGGTGATTTACCTGTGACCCACTGATGGCTGATCGGATGGCCTGGTTTCCCTTACCACTGTGTGTGCACACATCCTGAGATGGACCACGAAGTTTAAGAAGTCTTTCAGGACAGAGACTATTCTTTGCTGAAAACAGGTAAGCACACCCACTAGAAGAAGGTACAAAGGCAGGGAAACTAGACTCTCTTCAGTTTTGACTCTGAATAGGTTAAGGCAAACTAGGAATACAGTGGATATGTGTTCCCTAAAGGGGGCTAGCTCAATGAGTGAATCCTCAATGCTGATCCAAGGAATTCAAAGCACCGGAATTGCTAGGAGGGATGCTTGCAAATATAAACCATCAGTCCTCTCCCCACACGTCCCACAATCTGGATTCAGTAAAATGGTGCGTGTGTGGTTGCAGGGGTTACATTAGGGGGTGAGGCCCAGTTATTTTTTTAAGCACCTCTGGTGACTGTGATGCCCAAAGAGGTTTGAGAACTAATGGGCTGGACCACTGACTGCTCTCAAATACAAGTGCTATTTCTAAGGAGTACTCATTTGATATATTTATGCAGATTCTGGGTCTTATTTTTTCCCTTGAGGGAACCAAAGGAAGATCCAGTTTTAAATAAAACATCATCCCATTAACAACACTTGAACTACTACTTGCTTCTTAAACTTCAGAAGCTGATCAAGGTAACTCTGGAAAAAATATTCTGTAGAACACCTCTAGAAATGATTAGAAATCTTGCTTTCTGGTGTTGCAGATCACAATCAATGGTGTAATATACACTTTTGAATGTGAATTTCCAAAGTTAGGAACCTGAGTTACTTAAATTAAAATCTGAAATTAATCAGGATGCTTTGCTACTACCCTTACTGTCCTATCCAGAAAGTAACAGGTGTTCAGTCGTCTTCAATACAATTGCTATGCCTGATTACACCGTGTTCTTAAAAGATTTCCTAACTTTTGTGAGGTTTACCATTATCTCCTTTGCGACACCAGCATATTTTGCCAAATGCCCCCATAATAGCCACCAGGCAAGAAACCTTCAGGGTGATTATGTGTGTGCTTTTTTTGTTGTTGTTTAATAGTATCATTCATTTGTACAGAGAAATCACTTGGATGGATCTATTTACAGTCTTTTCTGATTATCATTTCCACTGGCCAAATATATTTCACAGAATAGTCAACACTGACTTGAATTGATCACCATTGTAATCGGGCTTTTACTCCTTCGTCCCCCCTTTCAAAGATGATGATCCCATTTTAACAGAAACATTTTGTAATAAAAGATTCACCGGTCTTTTTCCATCTTATGAATAAATCCACCAAAATTGATCTAATATGGTCAAATTTTCAACACATTTCATTGTTTCTTTTCAAACTCATTATTTGCAGGTATTGCAAACCAAGGCAAATAAGTCCACATCCCCTCGAGCCTTCTACAACTTACTACACGCCCTCAAGGTAAGCTTCTCCTATCTCCTTTCACACTTGGGAAATGTCTGGCACAACCGGACATTTGACTTGAAGACAAAACTACTCTCTTTTCCTCTCTTTTTCTTTTAACTCACTACCAATCGCCTTCCCTCTTGCTTTTCAGACAACACTAAAACTTTCAAAATCTTTGAAGTGGTTTTCTTGCAGTAGTCTAGAATATACCAAGTCACTTCATGGGTCTTCACCCTGAAATGCTAAACTTTAAAAATGGCAATTTTCTTAATTGGCTCAAAAACAGTATGGCTTGGTTTCACTTGGTAAAGTTAATGTGATTAAAATATATATATATACACACATACACACACATACACACACATTTTTAATCAGAAAGAAAAATAAAGACATGCCAATTTGAAAAGGCATCAAAGTAAAAAAATAAAAGCAAATACTAAAAAGTACTTTACAATAAAAAAATTAAATAATCGGCAGGTTAAATGAATGTAAAATGAGGAATGTACAGTGAAAAACTAATATAAAGCATTCCAGTTGATAAAAACCTACTCAGGCTTATAGTTTGTTTTCCAAGGAAGTTATGTTTCAAGGTAAATTTTGAAATACTCCAAACATATATTCCATGTAGATTTTGGGTGCCAATATTAAAACTTCAAATTTTGCATGCAAGGCTTATCAAAGAAACACTGGTAGAATTCCAGTATTTGCAAAATTCTAAGTTTTGGTGAATATTGTAAATATTACAATTGGTATCAGAAAGCCATGATGCATCCAGAATTTTAAGAGAAAACCCATTTCATAAATATTGTTTGATTAAAAATACCAATCTTGTATGTTCTCAATAATTAGAGAAAACATCTTTAAAAAAGACTGCAATTTAACGGTAATCTGTATATCTTTAGCTGCCATTAAAAAAAGAAAAAAGAACAACCAAAAACAATGAAAAGTTACAACTGGTATAAAGTAACCCTATGATGCTCCCATTATAAGAAAACAAAACTGTACATTTATAAACAGTCTCTCCACCAGTTAACACACAGAGCTTTCTCTACACCAAAGTCTCTTTCCGTTTGCCACCAAACCGGGCTTTGTCCCTCGCTCTCCGGATGCCGGGCTGTGTCTGGTGTGTCTTTACGCTCTTGCTGTCCTCTGCCATGCCAGAGCCACATTTGTAAGCATTTTCATCAACTTCTACCTGAGGAACACTGGAAACTGTGGATGCCCTCCTCTGGGCTGGGAGTTTCCTAGCAGAGGGGTGGTTGCCCTCACACTCTTCACGCAGCTCTGGCAGGCCCTGCAGCTCGGGGGGACTGCCTGCCGACTGGAAAGGGGCAGTGGCTGCGCGAATACAGTTGAACCACTGCTGCTTGTGGAACACATCATTGGCTTGCAGAGTGTGAGACTGGCCAGGAAAGGGGTCATGGAAGCGAATTCTGAAGATATTTTTAGCTGGAAAAAAAAAATCAGTCTAAAAAAAGGTTTATTATATATACAATGGTTATACAATCTTAAAATGATAATAAGGCCTATATTTTACCTTTCTCTGAGTTGCCGAAAGCCCCTCGAAAGGAGCCTCCCATCCGCACATCTCCATCCTGCAGGTCTTCCAGTACCAGCTCCTGGACTGGGATTGGCTGCCGGTAAACCTGGTAAGAGTGCCGCTCGTTCCGTGTGACCGGCCGAGTCAGAACCAAGATGTCTTGAAACAGGAAAATGTAAAGTTTCTGGAGAAATAGGAAACAAACTCTTTCTAAATATTAAACTTGTGTTTTTAAGTGACTGAAATACATTGCTAAAATAACGACATCATTAATTTCATCAGATTCATTTTCTAAGAGCCCTCTTACTAAGTGACATTTAATAATCATAAAGGTGGCGATTTCAAGGCTATGCTTGCATGTTATGTTCTATTTGGAAAGTTTTTCCAATCTCAGAATAAATAAAATGTTTCTTACTGGTATGTAGTATCAGATTAAGCAGCAGCTACATCAATGCTCTGTGTCACAAGGACCTGACTATGAGTAGCATGACTTGAGACACTAGTGCTGTATACCAGTTTTCTAACACAAAAGCAGGGATTAAAAATGCAAACTGGTAAAATGTTAATGGTTCTATTTTGTCCCACACAAATTTATGCCTTTATAGAAAAATTAGGCCTCATGAAAGAAAAATCAGAGATGTCTGATTTCAAATTTTTTAAAACAAAAGTCCAACTTAGAAACTGAGCTTTTGAAAATGCATGGTGAAACAAAAATATCATTCCATGGCTGTACTTAGTTTTAGCAGGTACTTTTGTAATGATCATTTTACAAATAAATTAGTATTCATTTAATCTGCTTCAGAAATTTGTTACACAGTGCTAAAAACCACTTCCATAAGCCTAAGATAAACTCTTAAAATATTTTTTGAAGGATACTTTATTAAACAATATGGAACTAATACTGTATTTAGAAAGGAACTCCTGGCTAATCAGGTTGATTTATACTTCAAAACTAAAAAATAAAGTATTACTGATTCTCCACTGAGACATTTAAGGCACCTTATTTATTCTTAGTCATGGAACCCAAATGTTGGCTCTATCAAAGCTGGTAATATGAAACTAAAATCGGCAACCTTCTTTTACTGTGTCATGACTTTCCCTCCCCAAACCTGCCTCATGATTAACGTGTGAGAGAGAAAGAGGTGGGAGGGAGGCCGCTCTGCGGCAGCAAAAGCACCTACGTGTCCGCTCTTGCTCCGCAGCTCCCCGTGGCACAGCAGCACTTTGCTCGCTTCGATTCTGGGGTCCCTCTGCTTTTCATCCAGATACTCCAGCTTGTCGATGTAATATTGGCACTCGGATTCACCTTTCTTCAAGTTGATATCAGAGAGGACTCCCTGTATTATCAATATCTGAAAATGATAAATTGACAGAGCAACTTCAGTGTATTAACTCATTCTGCTCCTTTCTGCAGGGCAAACATGTCACATGGAATGGAAGAACTTTAAAGCGTGAAGGGACTCTAGAAACCAGTGAATTCTGTCAGTCTCTTCACTTTATAGATCAAGAAAAAACAGTCCTAGCCAAATTGGGTGATTTGTCCAAAGGCAAAAAGGTGAGTTCAGATGAGAATCCTGTCCCTTAAGATATAAAATGTGCAAAGTCCAACACACATATCTCCTTATTGCTTAGTGCACACACTGGGTATGTAGAACAACAAAACAATTCACTATGCTGATGTGAATCAGTATCTTCAAAAGATTCTGAAGTATCATTTTATATCTTTCTAAAGCAACCTAATGTATAAACTTGAAAAACAGAAGAATCACTTATGGGACTACTTACAGCATCCTCCAGAAGCTGAACATCAGGGTGGTCTTGTGGAGTGTGTTTAAGAATTTCTTTTAACAGTAAAGGGTACTTGACTAGGCGACTTCGAGGGATATCTAGGAAACTCCAAAGATCTAGTTTTCGGCTGAAAGGAGACTCAAGACATCGCTGGAGGAAGTCTTGGACTCTTGGATCCTGTTTCTTTTGATCAAGAAGAGCTTTGGCTGCCAGCTGGTTACTACAGTAGCCTCTGTAGGCATTCAGGCGTGGTAACTGAGCAGTGACAAAAGAAAAGGTATGATATGTTCCTGTTATAAACAAGTGCATTAACAAGCCTGTGAACATGACACACAAAATGTACAGCTATGCTTGAGAGTTTTAACAAGCTGTAGTCATTTTCTTGTAGATAATAATGGAAGCTGAATAGTATTTTAGCAATCATCAAAATGCTCTTCAAATTTTTGTAATTGGCCAAATCCAACTGAAGATTCATGACTTCCACCCACCTCCAACCTCAGCAGTCTGTGCTCCCAGGACACTTGAGTGTCCTCACTTTGCCACCAGCCCCAAGACTGTTTATGGGCTTGGCTATTCCCTCCCTAGGCTATAAAGGCAGAGACAGCCTTTCGTCACTGAATCCCCAGCAACTCCTCCTCCAACAGTGCCTGGCATCTGGCACACACTTAAACATACATGAAAGAATGCAACAGATAATCACACATAATGTGGGAATTCTATCCAAGCAGGAACATATTTTTAACACAAAGGAACCTACAGCATTAATGAAATGTTTTTTTCTTTTTTTAAACAGACTGTAACTTCTTATATCACTGTAAATTAGTTTTAATGCCTTATGTGTTTGTAGAACACAGTTATGGGATCAAATCAATCTCATATTCATCAGAAACTGCAACACGGCACATCTGGGGTCAACAACTCACTACATACCCAGTTCACAAGAATGTGACCAATCTGCTCCACTGTTCCATCCGGCTTGGTTGCTTCTCCTATTCTTGCCAACAAATCTGAAGTGATAAAAAAGCAGAAAGACCAGTAATAGGTTTATTTAAAAAACAGGTCAGCACTACATTAGAAGTTTGGTCTGAAAATTACTTGCGTTACTACTCTTTAATGAAAATTAAGTGGCACATCTAACCTTCATGCAGAGGTATGTAAGAGTCCAGATCACCAAATATATGTGTGAGTTCCTCTTCTGACATGATGGACAACTTTAACATGGGGTCATGGTAGGCCTGTCAGAGGGGAGAAATGTGTCACAGAGAGATCATGCGAGGGAAACATGAGGGATCTATACTTGGAAACAAACAGAGTTAATTATATAAAAGCCAGCATGGATTCTGTTTGCTACACATCAAACAAATTAAAGTATGTGTTAATCCTCAAATAAACTCTTACTAATACTTATATTTGAGGAGATGTGTCTAGACCTCATCTAAAAAATATAGTCACCAAGTAGATATTTTCTATTTTTCTACTTCTAAAGGTTAAAAAACTATCCTTTAGACTTTGTGAAATGTAATTTTAAAAAACTAGGGCATCTGATAACAAGTTATTTACTGACCTTTCTTGCAAGTTTGAGATCCTCAATTAAATCCTGTTCACCTCGAGACATTTCATATATTGCCTAAAAAACAGCCAGCAAACATCAGAGGTCATTTCTTCCTTTGAGAAAGGAAAATTACATACAACTGATACTTACATTATTTGATGTTTTTTGAACAGCATTTTAAAAAGTAACTCAGTCTGAAAACTATAATTCAGAATGGAATCCCAAACAAAAGGTTGCCATATGTTTGGTGATTTTACTCTATTAGAGTTGTTTAATTTGACCACCATCCATCATTAGGTTTTGTCCATCACGTAGTAGGAAGTGTTGCTCAAACACAAAAATTCAAGTTAGTTTTATCATAGGCTTCAGTTTGCTGTTCTTTTGGGAACATATATATTTAAAAAACAGGGGTCTTTTTAAAGTACAGGCCAATAGAGTCTTGGTGCTGCATGCCAGGTACCTCCTGCCGCTTGATTTCCCTGGCGGTGAGAGACTCCTTCATGCTGATGTCTAGCATCTCTGACCACAGCACACTGCTCCTTCTCTTGGCGGGGGTTGGGACTGTTGACCTGCTAGATAACTTCTGGGCAGAGGCTGGGGATCTGTGGTCACCACGAAGGGCAAATGACTTAAAAAAAAAAAAAAGGTGAACAAAAGACAAAATAAGATTTGGAAGAAACAGAATTATTCCCATTTTCTTTTTTTTAAAGTTCCGAGAATTTCTCAATGCAGAAAACAATAATTTATCCAAGTTTCCACCTATCACTCTTAAATATTTATCAGCTAAAATTACTTTTTTTTGGGAGTAAAAACTAGCCAAGACTATGCATTGATATAAGATGAAAATATGAGGTTACATATTATTCTGGAACAATATTCCTTACTAGCATATTCCAAAAAGAAAACTGTTTTAGTAATGCAAACCTGTTTGTACAGCTCAAAGAAAAATACAAATTACAGGCTTCTATAGAAAGTCCCCTGACTACATGACTCTTACTCCTCTCTTTTTACCTGTATTGTCTGACCAAAGCGTCTGACGGCTCCATTTCTTACAGGAGAGATTAAATTTGCCAACGAGGTGACACGAGCCAGAGGTCGAACTCTTTTATTGCTTGGCTCCTATAAAAACAAAGCAGACAACACTAAATGCATATTTAGGTGCAATGATTTCATACAAACTTGGACAAAGTAAAGCCCTCTCACAAAACAATTTTTGTACATTATAAAATACAGAAACATGAAAAGTTCTTTATTGTCAAAAAAAAATAACTCTATTGAATAGCAGTAACTTTTAAAACAAATAAGTGTGTAAGAAAGGCCAGTTAAATATTTGAATATCACTTTGAGAACATAACAAATACTACCATTAGGGGAAAAATTAAAACAAGGAAATTACATCCTCAAATCCAATAGAAGTTTTTAGTTTAATGTGGGGAATAACTATTTTAAAAAAGCACTATTGTTATGAAAATTTTCAAAAATACATGGAAGTGGAGAATGGCATAATGGATCCCATGTGTCTATCATGTGGCCTCCACAGTGTCTGGTTTAACAATTTGTTTCATTTCTGTCCCTACTTAAATATTTTAAAGCAAATCTCAGACATGATATCATTTCATGATATCATGCAGCCTTTCAATAACATGTCTGACACTGAAATGGGCTGAAAAATATTGAAGCCAAGGCAGGGAGGAGTTAAAAGAGCTCCAAGGTTCTGAAATCTGACTGGGCGCAAATCCTGATTCTACCACTTGCTGGGGCACACCCTGGGCTTCAGTTTTCTCATCTGGAAAATGGGGCTAACAGTAGCACTTCTCTTATGAAGTTGTTGTGAACAGTAAATGAATAAGAGGGCTTGAAACAAAGCCTGGCAAATATGAAGTCTGAGCTATTACTAACATATTTTAGGAATATTTCCATTTACTACATAGAGTGGGATTCATAAATAGATTCTCTCTCAAACAGTAATTAAAAGTATAGACAAATTGAGAAGAAATAGCTATGATGCCACGTTATTGCTTTTAAATAATATCGCAAACACATCACTTGTTCAAGGACTTCAAAACTTCACAAACATTGTATTATTCTAATTTTATGGCTAGAAAAATAGAGGCATCCATTAGGTGACTCACACAGTTACTGAAATGAAGAATGCCAGATCACAGAACTAGCAGGTCTATTCTTTATAATGTCTATGGAGCATAACTACTTGTATTTATGCCTCTGACAACTGTGGCATACTTGACAAAATAATTTTGACAAAAATCCAGGAGGATATATAATTTAAAATTATCACTGAAAAAGAAGGTATTTAAAAATAATAGAAGAAGCAACTTTTTCTAAAAATTCTTTGACATGACTAAAGTCATATAAAAAGGAAGGGATGTAGAAAGTGAATAAAAATAAAACCTTTAAACAACTAAAGACTATATTGACCATTTTTGGTTTGGGTGAAAAAATAAATAAAAATAAACTGACAGAAAAAGTTATTTGGAAAAAAATGTAAATAAATATCCAAAGAAACAATTAGACTCATTAAAGCTCCTAAATGAACATATATGTCAGAAAGGAATGTGAACTATTAAGGAAACTTGGTAGATAATCAAAGAGAATTTAGAAATTTGAAGGCTTTAAGAGGCAGAGTTATAGACCAACCCCGCAGACCAAATAATCAACTCCAAAGTAAAACTCTGAATATAAATGAACTGAAAAAGAAACCTTGGCAATATGTAATAAGATGGCATACGCCGTGCTTCTGAACACATGTGTGGATGCCTCCCCCACGTACATCTGTGCTGACTGACTGACACACGCGTGTGCAGGGGCAGCACAGGCATTCCTTTCCATTTAGTAAAGACAGCACAAAGAGTCTCCTGTTGTACTGAAGATTGAATTACCTCACGGAGTAAGAAATGCCGACATTTCACTGGAACAAAGCAGTTGTCAGAAAGTTCTGTTCTGCTTTTTGGGAAAAGAGGTTAACTCTTCTTGTTTCATGAATAACAAATTTGACTTCCCAGAAAATATAATATTTAATTTCAACTTTAAAGTCTTTGGAAAGGTGCTTTTCCCAATGAATATGAAGGGAAAATTTAGTTAGCAGGAAAGAAATTTTTGATAACTATTTTATCATGTAAAATCAAATTAATGATAAAAAAATTCTTATCTTTATAGGACCAGTTACCAACTACCAACTTTCTGGTAACTCAAAATTACATGACATTTAGAAATTACAGAATTTAGATTTAGATAAGTGAATGTAAACACAGGTTTTGCTGATGTAGTCTCTTTAGGGTGGCAGATTATGCCAAGTGGTATTTGTTGGTTAAATATGTTCCACAGTCCTTTAAAAACCCAACTATAATCTCACTTCTCCACAAAGGAAATGCAACTCTTCAGAGTGTATCAAGTCTAAGAGGTGGTGGTAAGTATGATGCTTACTCAGGAAATACAGGTTGGGGGAGGGAGAGAAAAGGGCACTTTGCACTTTCTGCACATGGTTTTGGAAACTGAATGGTGCTAAGTTTCCTGCTTCAAAGGACATACATGAAGAATGTTTGGCAAATACAAAACTTTTAGCATATATATTTTAAAAGTATGAAAAATTTTAATGTCTAAAATAACAAAGTGTGATTATGAAATGTAAAGTTGTAATGCCACTACTAATTTCAGGATACATATATTATTTGAAAAAAGAATCATAAATGAAAAGTTCTGTGGAAAAGTGATATGGATTAGGCATTCACAGACCACTTAAAAGATTGGGACAAAAATTTGTGTCATTTGGAATACAGGTTAGAAATTGGTCCATGTGAGCTGAAACCAAAAGTAGTTTTCTTTAGAGGTCCATATGAACTATCTTAATAATCTTGGTTTGACGATTAAGAACCTAAGTATTTGTAGTCACAAAACAGATTCCTAACACAGTATTTAGAACAGACCGGATGCAGCATTTGGAGGTGATGAAGGGCGAGTGGAATAGGTGCACACTATCTCATCACCACCAAATGGAAGGCTCACTAATAGTTCCATTGTTAGCATTGTTTATTTTTGTTTTGGAGTGCTGAAAACACGTTATGGCAAATTCAAGCTTAAAGAACAGATATGGATACTGGAACCATACTCTCCTCAAAAAAAAAAAAAAAAAAAAAAAAAATCCAAAAATCCATGGGAATAAACAAAGAATGCCAACAAGCTTTACATGCCCAGTGAATTTTCTGCTCCAGGGAACCTTTCACCAGGGCTAAAGTTCACTTGGAGGGGAAAGAACCCAACACCCTGTAACATAAGTTTATGTTGTTGATTTAGGTTAACTTTTAATCAGATGATTGAGGTTAGCTAGCCAGTCACATGCATTATTATAGGCAATCTACCCACAGATCAGGGTTTTAATTAATGTTAGTAATCCACTTGTAGTTAGATTTTATGCCTTAAAAATTTCTGGATATCTATAAACAGAAAATTGTTGAGAATAATTTATCAGGTTATCCCTTATACCTAACTGCAACATGGAAAAATCCTGGTGAGAATTCAGCATTTTGTAGAAAAGTTTTTTCTTCTAATGATGCCAGTTAGAGAACATTTTAAGAGGGTCTCTTCTATAATCAATCATACCACGACACTGAATAAAAAACAGTATGTGCCTGGGTTTATTTCTTTGGGTTAATAGATAATCTTCTCTCCTGCTTAGCAAAAACTTTAAAATCAAAAGAATGAAAATTAAAAGTTATTTTTAAAAAGATAAAAATGAGTTATGATCACATGGGATTTCTTTCTTTTCTAGAAATACCGAAACTATTTAAAGCTGTGTCACTAGATCCAAAACCCTGACAACATTCCTAGTGTTTTCAACTTAGGAATAAAGGTGAGGCAGAAACACAGCCCATGCCTAATACTAAACAAAGGTCAGTTTCTATGCGCCCAACAGATAGATGATAAGCTGCAGGATTCACACCAGTGACCTCGGATGACTGCTTTACTCAAAGGGAATGCTTATACATTTTGAGAAACCTGAGACATATAGGCAAAGACCAAAAAAAACCAAAAACTAAAGCCAAACACCACCACATAGAAGTGTACTTCCTGGAGACGGCAGCTATTGTAACTACTAGAAGGTGTGTGTATGTGTACACACGACAGGCAACGTGGCTGGGGTATACAATAAGCTTTACATATTTAAAATGCAATTAGATAAGTTTTGACATGTACAGAGATGGAAACCACTGCCACCATCAAGTGATACACAGTAAATGCGGGAACACTATTCTGAGCACATAAGTGACAATGTAGTATGAAAGTATATAGTATAAAGAATACCACACAATATTAAATCAAGATTACATAAAATGGCACAAAGTATTTGATTTATATTGATAAATGTTCATAAAGACAAAAAAATGACTTCAGACAAAGCAAGGAGGGTAAAAAGAATGAGTCATTGGTTTAAATATTCTAACATGTCTCTGAAGAAAAAAGTGGCATACAATGAACTCATCAGATGGAAGAAAAACCGACACCAGGTCAGACTGCACGCACTTTAGTAGCAATTCGTTCACTAGCATTGATTTACAAGAATGGGATTCTTTTCCTCTTACTCCATTAAGGTAGTTTCTAAGACTGGATGATATAAATTCAAGTTAAAAAAAACAACTATATTAAGCATCGGAAATATGACAAATGTAACCAGAGTAACGTATACATTTAAAACCTTTTTTCCTTTTGTATAAAAACGGTGTACACTCAAGCTATGTTACGTACAAACAAATACGTAACATATTTAAAAGGTGGTCTGTTTAAAATTAGACCACAGTCCCTAAACACATTTCAAACTTGCACATAAACCAAGGACATACATTTTAAAGAAAAGATCAAAAGTTTAAAATTATACTGTTAATGACTTGTTAAAGATCTTAAAAGCTCCGTGGAGTTAGAAAACATTCCTTTTGCCTAATGTTTCTCTTCAAGTCTTACCTCTTGTTCTCTGAAGGACTGGTTATTGACATCTAGGACTCGGATGGTCCTTTTAATAGGTAGGAGACCTCCACTCTCATCATGTGCCACCATGCTTCCCAAGTACCCCCTCAAACCTTTCCAATCAATCCACACCGAGTCAGCCCTGAACCGAAGCTAGGCAGAGGCACGCGGGCTTTTCTTCCCTGAGCTCGGCCACCCTCGGCAGCCACGTGCTCATGCCTTTCGCCGCGGTGGAGCGAACGCTTGCTTCTGAGAGCCGCGGGCAGCAGGCACGGACTCCAGGGCTCTGGGGCGGGGCCACAGCCAACCGGGACCTGGGGGCGGGACCCACCACCACGTGACTTTAACTGACAGCTGGGCACACCTAGGCCTCTCAGCTTTCGCCTGGAGGAGAAAGAAGCTGGGTTCAAGTAGGGCAGAAGCTTCTCTTCCTGATTTAAAAAGCATTCCCAAAGGAAAACAAATCGCTAAGTTATCTACTCTAGTGCTTAGTCACAGACAGACTTTTCCTATAAAACGCTACTGACTGGACAACTTGACAACTCGAGGAAAGAGATTCTTATTCAATAGGGCTAAATCAATGTATATAATGAAGAAAAGCCTAATTATCCAGGAAACTTGTTTTTATTTTACAGAAATGCAAGCATATTCACAATTATAAAATTATCTAAGTCTTTAAATAGTTCCCACCAATTTTTCTAAAGACTAGCAGGGTAAATACAGCCGGCGCACTTCTATTCCCTCTATTCCAGAAGTAAATCTCCCATGAGGTTATGGGTAAACTGGAATACTTCAGATTTGAAAATTCAGTATTTCTTAGAGGCAGATACTTTTCGGTACGTTTTAACAACTTGATTATCTGTGTACTAGATATTTTATAACATAAAGGTGATTTCTGTTCCAAATATATATATAATATATATAAATGTGTCATAATATAACAGGGTCCTTCTCTAAATTGAATTAACTGATCTTGATATAGTCCTAACAGGGTCAAAAGACTACTTAAAAAGTCTGGCATTTTACAGGTGAAGAAATGAGGCTCACAGAGGTGAAGTGACAATAATGACAGTGACCAGTAGCAGTGTCCAAATTTCTAGCCTAAATCTTTTCTTTTATGGAACAACACTACTTTTGTTGGTTTGGCAGGCCTGCTATGAAGCAGATTTCCTTTTAAACACAAAATTCGTTATTCTATTTTGAATGGTAAAATTTTATTCTATAAACTATAATGATGCTAGTATATTGGAAAAATATTTCTATTCTTAGGATTTATTAGAATCAGAGACATCTATTATATAAAAGGCAGTATTCTAGATACTTGGGTAATAAAAAAAAATAGGCTTCATATCTGCTGAGAGACCACTGTGTAAAGGTAGGCCACGTGAAGAGGTAATTGACGGCAGATAGCTTTTGCAAATTCAGAAGTTCCGGAGGAGAAACCACTTTTGGTAGTGTTCTAAGCTAAGTCACGGCTGGGAACAATACCAGGAAGAGGTCTAAAATGTTATGTCTGTGGGGCCTTGAATGTAATGTTTTTCATAGATTTGAGCAAGAGAAAATTTCAAGGAGGATGAGGGAGTGAGCCCACACTGTGAGGTCATGAGCTGGGGGTAAAAATGGAGCAGATGTGCTGAACAGGTGACAGGCATAATGACAGCTATGTTGTAATAAGATATACGTATGTGACCGGTGTTTAGGATTTTTGAAAGATGACTGAAAACGTAATGCAAAAACCACGATCAGGTAGCAGGAACTTTGCCTAAGGTAGGAGCAGTGGGGAAAAGGAAAAAGATACAAGCAAGAAGTCACAGATGCCTACAATTTTTTAAATAGGAGGGGTAACTGTTAGTGCAAATAAAGAAGGAACAAGCTTTGAAAGAAAATTCTAAGTTACGTTTTAGATATACTGTGTCTGAAGCAGTGGAAGAATATGCAAATGAAAATATTCTGCTGGTAGCTGAAAATGCTGAACAAAAACTTGAGGCTGGAGGCTAAGTATAGACTGAAGAGTCAGATACAGAGATCAAAATTGAAGCTATGGGAGGTGAATGAGATGCCTGGGAGAGAAAATCTGGACAAAAAAGAACATGGTCCAATGATCTAACTGAAGGAAAGCCAAGGTAAAGAGAATTCTGCAAAAGGAATAGTTAGAAGGAAAGAAACAAAGCAAAAACCAAGGGAAGAAAAAATGTTAATTACAGCAAAGAGGTTAAAGAGGGTAAGAAAAGAGCCACAGATTTAGTGATTACAAGTTTAATGAGGATCTCAAGTGTGTTATTTCAGTGCAGTAAAGACAGAGGCAAATTACAGGGGTTGAAGAGTGAATACAGAAGAATAGTGGGCGCAGACTACTTATAAAGACAAATAATCTATTGAAAGTAATTGCCTAAGGTTTGCACGACAGTGCTAGTTCTTGCAGGAAGACCACCACTGCCCTTTTGTAGCTACATGTGTTTTATACACAAGATGATGTCAATAATTCATCCTTCTGCTTTGAGTTTATTTTTTAAACTAATGGACATTGGCTGTTTCATCATCTACTGTCTACGGTCTGGTCCATCCTGGGCAATATGTGTGATGTGGCTGGCCTTAAGAGTGGATGGCTGTAGAGGATATTTCCATATAGCATGAAAGTAGAGCACCTGAGAGATTGCGGACTCCTAATTTTACAAGTAAGAACAGTGATCTGCCTAAATTCTCAGAGCTAATATGAACAGCCTAGGCTAGACCCCAGCAGTCTGGTTCAGTTAGCTTCATCAGTTAAAATATGGCGTAAGTAAGGCCAATACTTTACAGCCACATAGTTTCTAAGGGAATAAAGGATTACATGCAGTGGGAGTTAGGAAAGAAGCAGCTGGGAGTTCTCCTGGGATTCTTACCCAATATCTTTCTTGAAACCATTTTTCCACTTAGTTCTGACAAAAATGAGACCAAGATAATGAGGAGAAGGGGTATCTTTCAATCTCTCCTTCAGCTGGGGACACAAGAGGTAAAGGTAGAGTCTTTATATGTAAAAACAGAAATAGAAAACAAATAGGGTCTACTGATGACAGCAATGTTCACAAAAATCCCAGCTCACCAACATTAAAATCTTAGTTTCATTTTGAATGTGCAGGTTTGGGGTCTAAATGTAGACAGTATCCAAAAAAGGAATGATGAACATGTGGAAGGTCAGCTAGACTCGAGAATCTTGAGTCTTGTCACAGTGCTGCATAAAACCAGAGGGCTAAACAAGCCCTCTGAGATCAATAACTTATCCTCTTCAGTTTTCTCAGGAGGAAACTTAATGGCTGGTGGTGAAAAATAGAAGAAAAATTTAAGGTCTTACTTTGTGCTAGAGTTCTATACATGTTATCTTACTTACTCAACTCTATGAAGTACTTATTATCTCAATTTTAGAGATGGAGGAAAGCAGGACTGACCAAGTTTAAGAAACTTGTCCAAAGATACCTTGTTAATCAATCAGTGGCTTAACAGACCTGACTCTGGTCTGCTCAGCTGTCATGGCACACTGTCCAGATTAAGATAATCCATGTAAAACCTTTAGCACATATTCTGGGACACACTGAGTGCTCAGTATATGTTAGCTGACCTAAGTTAACAGTAGACCTAAGTTTAAAACCAAAGTCTCCTGAGTCCCAAGCTAGCAGTGTTCACTAAATTGCCAATACTTTACAGAGGAGGAAATCATAGAAAAGTTTGAGAGATTAGCTGCCTTATAGTCTTTTTATAAGCCACAGGGTAGGTAAAAGGATAAAATAGTTCCAGTTGTTTAAGTTTTCTAGAAGAGATTTTTTTTCTTTCCTTTTTCCTTTTTTTAAAAGATAAGAGTCTTGCTCTGTTGTCCAGGCTGTAGTGCTGTCACATGATCTCAGCTCACTGCAACCTCTGCCTCCTGGGCTCAAGCAATTCTCGTGCCTCAGCCTCTGGGTGGCTGCTGGGATTACAGGCATGCACCACCATGCTTGGCTAATTTTTGTAATTTTAGTAAAGATGGGGTTTTACCATGTTGGCCAGGCTGTTCTCAAACTTCTGGTCTCAAGTGATCCACCTGCCTTAGCCTCCGAAAGTACTGAGAGTATAGACATGAGAGACCCTGCCTGGCCAACAGCAACTATTTGTATGACTTTCTATAAATAGCATAAATGAGGCACAGACTGGTTTCTTTTCTTTGTGTAGAACATCTAGAATTTATAAACTTAACTGAATTATTTAATGGTAAAGAGAAAGACAACATTTTTCTTCTGTATAGAAAAGGAGTGTTAGGCTACCTGTTCTCCCCTTACAAGTGAAAAACTGCTTGGAATTTAGAAATAAATTAGAGCTTAGGAATACTCAAAACTTTTGTTGGTCTAGGTATTATTATTTACTTTTACCTGGAACAATGACAAGCAATTGGAAATTGGACTAGGGAAGCCGTACTACAGGAAAAGAGAAAACAAAATCTAAGCTCTCTGCTGCCCTCTGCAAGAGATATTGTGAAATGCAATTGTCAACCTGTTTTTCAACTTTGTAATTATATTTGTAAGGACATGATATAGATGACTGCATAAACAATCTCTTAATATGTGGAAAAATATGAACAGTAAAATCTGTACTTTCAGTCTTTGTACAGCCTTCATGTCTACATTACTAAGTTAAACATATTTAAAATGATGCAAGTGTATGAAAAAGATTCCACAACTCACAAGAAATACTTTAAAGACTTTTTCTAAATATAAGAAAACTACATTCTATTTTAAAACTCTAGAGTTCAAGATTACAAGCATATACTCTATATATCATTGAAAATAGGTTAAAAATAAAATTAAAAATCTTACTAAAAAGGAAGTATTAATTTCAAAGTGGAACTTTTGAGAAACCAGAATTCCAAAATATCTAGTAATAACTTAAAAACAGAAAGAGTTACATTTGAACTGGATGAGTATGAAATAAATTAATAATGAAGTTACATGTGGATTTGTGTCTCCAAGCTTAGTACTAAGAATTTGGTTTGGGAAAAAAATCATTAGTTCAGACCAATTAAGCATTATTAGACATACTTTAAACAAAATAGTCTCATAGGCTAGTAAGTTTGGTATTATCAAAACAATGGTCCTTTTTTGCGATGACAACACAAATAGCCAATCAAATGGGGTATCAGCACTGTTAGTGGTGCCTTTTTATCTCAGGTAACAAAAAACTTTCAGTATAATGTAAGACACTTATTCTTCTGTAATAGATTGTTGAATGGGATTCCTCCCTGAACTTTTTCCCCCCTGAACTTCAGCTAAGGCCCCGAACTGAAGACAAAACGATACTGTGTCTTGTGCTCAGGCTCCTGTTTTCTCAACCCAATTTTGACACTGCCATAGCAACTGCCATACCCACAGGCGTGGCCCCACAATCCCTTGCCTCAGCTCTACTGTGTATCTCGTCTTCCACCCCAGGTTTCTTGGATGCTGCTGTGTGGCATGTGCGCACATGTGGCCACGAGTGTGTGGAATGGACACCTGAAGGGCCACCTGTTGACTAACAGAGCACAGGAGCTGGAGGATAAAAGCTCCTCTCTTCAGTCCCTTGAGAGGAGACGTCTGCAGTATATTTTACACGGCTCTCCAGAGGGTCCCAGCAAGACCTACCCTACTGCCCACGGTGGTGACAGCTTAATTAGACACTGCATAGGCCTCCTGTCTTTCACTTCCCCAGCTTATTCCCTGGGATCATACCTCAAGAAAGACCACCTGTCAATGAGTCTTCGTTTTAAGCTCTGACTTCTGGAGGAAACCTAGGCTAAGACATGGACACTGAGATTGGTCCTAGAGATCAGAAACACAGGATGAGACTCTGGAATAGACTAACTAGTAAAATGGTTACAAGGACTACAGGTATGAATAGGGATGAGACACAGAGTAGTGAGGCAATGCCTTACATAGCAGTGGTGGCAAATGAACAAGAGAGGGGCAATGGTAATTGTAATGATTGTAGTGTTGGCTGGCTTTTGTTCATTGCTTTAAAAGATTTGAAAAAGCAGCTGGCGGAACCTTCCCAATGTTCTCAGGATCCTGGTGGGAATGGCTAAGTGGGAGTCCCTGAAATTTCACCCCTCACACCTGGGCCAAGATAGTAAGTCAGAAGCAGTACTGCACACCAGGAGAAAATGGAGAGATTAGCCATCAAAGTTACAGACTGCACAGGTGAGAGTCTCCATTACATCCTCATTCAGTTGATCTGAGTGCCTCCTACAATAATGAGGTGGACTGTGGTAAATGAAGTGGAACACTGTAAACTTAAGTGGTAGTTCTAACCTTAGCTGTTGTGCAAGGTGTAGAGTCTACTGGAGCAGACCAACAAATCATCTAGCATTTGTTATATGGTTACGGTTACTGATCTGGCTATGTGCTCTTTTCAATCCCCATTAGTAAGAAGGGTCAAAATTAGTTAGCTTTTAGGTGGGAACGATTGAAGCCCATGTTTGTTCATATCCTGAAGCTATTCATTTTCTGTTTTCTGTCACGGGGTAAGCAAGAACCTGGATACTCCATAGAACATCATACTAGTCCATTATATTAATAACATTATAGCAAATAGACGTGGGGAATAGGAAGTGGCAAGTATTTCTGATACCCCAGTAAATCAAATGCACGCCACAAACATTCAGGGGTTGCCACAATGGAAAAGTTTTAATAGCGCCAACAGCCTGAGGCTTTCTGGGGATCAACCCTCTAGTAAAGGACAGGTGTTCCACCTTGCATCTCCTAGGCACAGTACTAGCAGGACCCTTCATCTTTTGGAGGGAGCATCTGCTATATTTGGGAATTTTGCTCTGATAGATTTGAGTAGGTCCCAGAGCAAGAGGTCTCTGTAGCAGGTCTTCCAGTCTGGTGCAAACTGCCCTGCTGTTCAGGCCATATGACCTTGGATATCAAGTCAAGGTTGGGGTATTTATGGTAGACAAAGACGCTGTGTGATGCTCTGGCAAGGCCAGGAAGAGAATTGCAATGCAGAGCCTTAGGGCTCCAGAGCAAAGCTACGCCTTCCATGGCAGTCAACAACTCTGGTTTGAAAAGCAGCCCCAGGTGTGGGGCAGACCTAGTCAGAGTGAGCCCTGGCCATGGGACATCATGTAACTGTGCTATCAGACGTGCCCAGAACAAACAGGATCAAATCAACTGAGTCAGAAGGTTGAGAGGTACAGCAGCAATCTGTGATACAAAAGAAATGGTCCATTTGTGATTGGCTTAAGGAAGACCAAAGGACATCCGTGAATTACATGAACAGATGGCCCAGACTGCCATGTAACCTAGTATATTACACTGGTACTCCTCCTTCAACTCCTCATTTAGGGGTGGAGTAGGTCTCTAAAACCACTGAGAGAAAAACTTGGCCCTCGTTCACACATGAATTAGCTTCATGTGTTGCTCTGAGAAGAAAATGGACCATGACTGCAGTGCATCCCATTCAGGGGTGATCTGAAGAGACTGGCAAGGGAAAACACTTCCAGTGTCAGCAGTGCACTTGGTTGTTCACTCTATGTGAAGGGAGAAATGGCATACAGATATGCGTAGGCCCCTGTGCAGTGGCAAATGGCTTGGATGATTGGTCAGGAGCTTGGAAGGGACCAAGATTGGGAAGGTAGAAATAAATTTTGGAGAAGAGACATATGGATGGGCCTATGAGAATGGTCACAAAGTGGAAAGGCCTTTGTCTCACATGTTGATGCTTACCAAAGACTCTAAGGTACTAGTGATTTACACTGTGGATTCCAGTGCTGGTGAAATAGACCCATGAACACAGCAGCCATAATGCCAGGCATGAAGGTTCAGTGTACTCCATCAGCAGGGATGCTCTTTTACCAAGGCTGGTTTAGTCACTGCCACTCGTGAATGTCTAACCTGCCAGCAGCTGAGAAATAACACTGGTCTATAGTTTTCTTTTCTTGTAATATTGGCTTTGGTTATCAGAGTAATACTGGTCTCTCAGAATGGGTTAGAAAGTATTCCCTTTTCTTTGATTTTCTGAAAGAGTATGAGAAGGATTAATGTTAATTCTTTTCTAAATGTTTGATAGAATTTACCAGTAAAGTCAGAGCTTTTCTTTGTTGGGAGCTTTTTATTACAGAGTCAATCTTTTTACTAGTTACAGGTTTAGTCAGATTTTCTCTCCATGATTCAGTCTTGCTAGATTGTGTGTTTCTAGGAATTTGTGCACTTCATCTAGATTATCCATTTTTTGGCATACAATTGTTCATAGTACTTTTATTAATATTATCCTTTTAATTTCCATACAATACGGTAGTAATATCCCCACTTTCATTTCTCATTTTACTAATCTGAGTTTTCTTTTTTTTTAGTCACTCTACTTAAAGGTTTGTTAATTTTGATAATCTTTCCAAAGAACCATATTTTAGTTTTACTCTATTGTTTTTCAATAAATATTTTATTTATCTCCACTGTTCTTAATTAATTTCCTTCCATCTGCCAGTTTTGGGTTAAGATTGCTTTTCTTTTTATTACCTCCTTAAGGAATAAAGTTAGGGTGCTGATTTGAGATATTTCTTACTTTCTAATGTAAAGTGTTTACAGCTGTAAGTTTCTCAGCAATGCTTTTGCTGCATTCTGTAAGTTTTGGTATGTTGTGTTTTCATTTCTATTTGAAGGTATTTTCTAATTTACCTTGTGATTTGTTTTGACTCATTGGTTAATAATGTGTTGTTTAATTTCCACATATTTATGAATTTTCTAGATTTCCTTTTGCTATTGCTTTTTAGTTTCATTCCATGTGTTTTTTTAAAAAAAAAATGACCTGTATGATTTCAGTCTTCATAAATGTATTAAGACTTGTTTTGTGGCCTGACATATAGTCTATCCTGGAGTGTTTTACCTGCACTTGAGAAAAATGTATAATCTGCTGTTGTTGGGTGAAGTGTTCTGTATGTCTGTTAGGTCCATCTGGTCTCAGTGTTGTTTAAATCTATTTCCTTATTGATTTTCTGTCAGGTTGTCTATCTCAATAGTTGGTAAAAATTAAAATACTGGGGAAAATACAGAGTTGACAAGGGTACTGGGATATGAATATTATCAGAAACTCATAGAAAAGTATCCATTTGTCAAACATTTTGGAAGGCAAATAGACAACATTAACAAAATTAAAACTTGCAACCCACTTCTAAACATCTATGTTAGAGACATAAAAATGGTCCCTACTTGTGCACAAGAAGGTAAACTGAAGCACTGTTTTTAATATGAAAAAAACTAGAAATATACAAAAATGGCCATTCTTAAAAAACTAGTTAAATAGATTATGGTTTTCTAGAAACCTTTTGTACTGTACCTTTTCTTATTTTGGGATTTGATTAAACTTTCGTAGAATGTGAAGAAGGAAGTGAACATGATGAATCCCTCCGAAAAATGGTGGAACTAGCTGCACAGAGACTATACGAGGCCCCAACACCAGTTCACTGAAAACCTGACTGTATATGTTAAAACGTTTTTTTTTTTTTTTGAGACAGAGTCTCACTCTGTCACCCAGGCTGGAGTGTAATGGAGAGATCTCGGCTCACTGCAACCTCCGCCTCCCAGGTTCAAGCAATTCTCTTGCCTCAGCCTCCTGAGTAGCTGGGATTACAGGCACGTACCATCATGCCCAGCTAATTTTTGTATTTTTTTTTTTTTTTTTATTAGAGACAGGGTTTCAACATCTTGGCTAGGCTGGTCTTGGACTCCTGACCTTGTGATCCACCCACCTCGGCCTCCCAAAGTGCTGGGATTACAGGCGTGAGCCACGGTGCCTGGCCCCAAAACTTTAAAAAAAATACTTGACTTCTGTTACTTAAAATAAATGCATTAGTTTCCCTGGGGGAAAAAATAGATTATGGTACTTTAACACACTATGGAATACAATACAGCAACCAAGAATTAGGGAGCCTGCTTTATATGTGCCAATAAAACATACATTTAAAAAAGCAAGCTGTAGCACATATATAGGATAATCACATATCTGTAGTCATTATACATATTGTTTGAAAGTAGATAAATAAAAAGAAAAGGACTTGGACACCCATCAAATAGTAACTAGATACTTCAGAGGTTGGAGGCAGTAAAAGAGGTCTTTAAAAAAGCTGTTTCAATTTTTTGCCAGAACAATGTATTCATGTATTAAAAAGGAGACAGAAGTATTTAAATGCATTGCAGTCTAGGAATGATTAAGCTCAAAGATAAGTAGCTCTGTATTGTTCAATGGCTTTTCAGAGCACTTACTGGGAATAATTGTTTTATATTTAACTTTGATATTTTTGGCCAAGAACCACCATTTTCTTATATCAACACCTGAAGCAGCAGTTGGCTTTATGTTCTGGACCTTTGTCACAGCAAAACAATGTTTCATCTTACAAGGCAACCAGTAGGAATGATAGTTAAAATGCAGGCGGAGGGCAACAGTAAGCTAGGAAAGTCCCCAGCTTTCACATCCAACTAGCTTTCCACTATTCAAATCGGTGCCTTGGAAAATTATAAAATTACCTGTCATGGTTCTAAGAGATTGTTTCTCAAAAGTGGTATTTGGAATGTTACATCAGGAACTGCCAAGACATTATTATAATTATAAACAATCACAATGCTTTTAAAATTATTTATCATTTATGTTATTTTATTAGGACTAAAACATTATTATGTTTAATCTAAAAATGGCAGAGTACAGCAATACTCAAAATATAACCCCCAGGCTGGGTGCAGTGGCTCATGCCTGTAATCTCAGCACTTTGGAAGGCCAAGGCCTGAGGTCAGGAGTTTGAGACCAGTCTGACCAACACGGTGAAATCCCATCTCTACTAAAAATACAAAATTAGCCAGGCATGGGAGCTACATGGGAGGCTGAGGCAGGAGAATCACTCAAACCCAGAAGTTGGAGGTTGCAGTGGCCAAGACTATGCCATTACACTCCAGACTGGGCAACAAAAGTGAAACTCCATCTCAAAAAAACAAAACAACAACAACAACAAAAACACACACACACACACACACATACACCCTCAAATATACCTTTTAACTTCTAGGAAACTGAGATCCTAAATTTGAACATTCAGAAAAACAACATTATTTAAAACATTTCTTTAGAAGTGTTCTGGTTTGCGTTATAATCATTAACTATCAGAGTTAAAGAACTTATGTCACAAAAATATGCTAGTATTACTCATCCCAGTGTTATTTCACATTAACAAAGTCAACAGTCATTTTTGACTCTTCCTATCAAAATGAAAAGGAAAGGCTGTAGTTGCTAACATACATAAGCTGAGAAACACATTTGGAAAACTAATGTTCTTTTAAAAAATGAATAATTGTACATATAATACAGGAGCAAGGCAATCTAATACGACAATGCTGAGATTTTACAGAAAAGTCTGATAAAGTCTTATGTCATTCATTTGACCTATATGATTAATACTTCATTCATTCATTACTTTCTGAGCATCTATAATATATATCAGGCTTGGAGGCAAATAAAGTAGAATGGCTCCTAGCAACAGGCATTAAATAATCATACTAACTGATTATGTTTAGCTTATTACATAAAAACTGTAGATGCAAGTCCAAGCAAAAATCAGGGGGAGGGAGAAATACTTTAAAAATGTCACGTTCTAGTTTTTAACTCTGGCTATACACGAGAATCACCTGGTAGCTTTAAAAAAATAACAAAAACCAAATGAATGTTCCTAGGTCCCAATGTCACCCATCCTCATTCTTCCCTCATCCCTCCATTCATATATGGAACTGGTCTGGAAGAGGGTCTCGTAGCACACTTCCCCCGCTACAAAAGCCACCCTCAGGTGACTCTGACCTGCAGCCAGGATTGAGTATCTCTGTTGTAGCCCATCATTATTTTCAAAGTATAAATACAGCTTATTGCTACTGGGATCATCAGAACTTCAAGCCTTTTGCTTGATTCACTATTTGTTACTGAGCAGGCTTTTCTATAGCTCTGAAAAGGTAAAAGTTAACTCCAGAAAACTCATGGCAATGCAAATAAATTTTGTAGGTAGAGATGCAGATGAGGATATTACTCTTTTGTATCTAATTTGGCAATCTCAGTCTACCATTCTTTCCTTCAGTGATTAGTGTATGTCAGTGTTTCCTAGTCCTTTGATCAACTTTTCTATAATGTTGGTTAACTCATTAATAAGTTAATTCTTTGACAGGGCTTTTAAAGAAAAAAAAAAGAGAGCAACTAGCATAACAAAAAAGAAAAAAACCCACAGACAAAATCTACAACAAAGAGAGAAAGATTCCCCTCAAACCTCAGTTATGAGGCCCATAGGGTAGCAGCATTTGTGCATGATGAGGCAGAGGAAAGGCATGGGGCTTTTCTGATGGCCCTGAGAACAGGAGAATCCCTTCAGCCTCCCCTTCAGCCTCAATGGCATACTAGTCTCAGACTACATCTGGGAAAGGCTCTGAAGGATCCAGTTCTCAGGCTGAAAGCAAGAACAATGCCATGCAAATAGGTGCTGGAGCAGTCTGGGCCATGTAAGTCCTCAAAACTGATACTTTTCTGAGAAAAACTCTTAGGAGTAGACTCCAAACTGAGATGAACAGGACAACAGAAGCAGAGACAGAAAAGTTCCAGATAAAAGAGAAAGGGAGCAGAAAAGATCTTAAAAAGGATGAAACCATACTTTCAAAAATCACCTTGTGAATACAACACAAGAGGGAGCTCTAGAGTTACGAAACTGAAAAGGGTACCCCGGCCTATTCCTCTCACCATACAAAGAAACTTAATGCACTGAAAAATGAGCGGCAGAAGTATCAAGAATTCCATTTAAAACTATTATAAGGAAATAGAGACTGGAGTAGAATAATGTCTCTACAGCGTGAAGTAAATTAAGAAAATTACAGAAGCTAGGAAAAAACATAAGACTCAGAAATTAGGTGACTGGAGAAGGAATTGAAATCAGAGGTAATAGAATTAAGAATCAAAAATAAAAGAAAAATTACTTCAGAATGAAAAGTACAATGCTTAATGCATTAGGAAAAAAAAGGATGGTTTTAAAAATAAAAAGATAAAACGTTTTGAGAAAAAGTAATAAACAGAAAAGATTTTAAAAGATGAAGTTCCAACATATATAAAGGATACAGAGGGGAAACAGAATAGAAAAAAATACCAAAAAGTATAATTCAAGAAAAAAAAGTTCCTAAAAAATGACCTGAAACTACATATTTATTATGACTTTTGAACAGACATATTTTATGCCAGAACACAATGGAGTAAATTATTAAATATACTCAAGGAAAGAAAAGGTGAGTCATGGGTTTCATATCTATCCAAACGAACCTTCAAGTATAAAGGTTGCAAACAAACTGAAAAGAACATGTGACATGCAAGTACTCGGGGAATACCAAGAACACTGCCTGAGAATCTACTCGACTCCAGGGCAGGGGTCAGCAAACTTTTTCTGCGAAGGGCCAGAGAGTCAATACTTTTGGCTTTATAGGTCCTATGGTTCCTGTTAACAACTGCTCAGCACAGATGCTGCAGTGTTTGCAAAGGCAGCTATAAACAAAACAGACAGAGAGGCCAGTCACATATGGCTTGTGGGTCTGGTTTGCTCACCTCCATACTAGAGAATGAGCTTCAGAAACTCAAACAAAAAAACGAGAAAGGACTCAACATGAGGACTGGTGCTGAGAATTAAATATTTATTTACCTGTAGAACTAAGACTAACTGATGGTTATCTGGGTCTATAGTGTAGCTTGTAATGGCTAAATGCTCTGACCATAGATATAGCAAACTATTGTTTAAAATGGGAGGAAAGTGGTGAATGTACATGAAAAGTAAAATAAGCTCACTTATTGCCTTAAATGCATTAACTACAAGTCAAGCAATAGTACTTGAAATCAGAAGGGAAAGAGGGTAGAGAGAAGTGGTAGTTAACTAAAACAATGCTCATAGGAATGAACCCATTATATAAGGTATCAGTATGAAGATAATCATTAGAACAAAAACATAAACCAACCTAAATATGAAAAGATATACCAAAGCAAAGAGCAAACATACAAACAAAACATAATGAAAGACAGTAGGCTACATGCAGTTCATCCAAGAAAGTGGAATTGTGTGTGTGTGTGTGTGTGCGCACGCGCGTGTGTGTGCTTATATTTTAAAAGTAGAAGGATAAGTAAAAGAGATTTCATCTGAAAGAGGGATTAGGGTAGAAGAGTCAGAAATAGGAACAAGAATCCTCTGTAGAATGACTTCAAAAGTCTACTTAATTTTGACACACAATTATAAGATAAATTTAAAAAGCAGTTAATTCTTAAACACTAAAAAATAATAACTAAAAAACCCTAATGAGCTGCTGGTGTAATTACACACAGAACTTAGTGTAATAATTTAAAAACACAGTAATCCTATAGGTTTAAAAAAAAAGCTGAAAAATGCAAGAAAACAAAATGCTTTCATTAATCACATTATTAATAGTAATGCAAGCTGTTGTCTTTGAACTGTGGTATAAATCAAATGTGTAATTAAGTCAGTGTCTCTGGACTTTTGGTGAAGTTGAAGAAACTCTACATAGTAAGACTGATTAAATTAAATCCCTTTATCTTTGAATTTGAAATTTCAATATCAATTCATATATTTTTAAATCATATTTATCTCCTAGCTTTGTTCATTAAAAAGTCCTAGCAACAATGACCAATCCAGTAGAAGGGAGTGTTCCTAATGCCTATATTTTAGTCTACCATTTCCCAAAGCAACCGGATTCCTTTTAGAAATGACTGATTCCAGGTATAGAGCAAAAAACAAAGGACCTGCAATAATTTGTCATCCTAGAAGGCAAGGAGGCTATTAAGCCACTAGATGTGAGATAAAGGTCATGTCAAAAGGTCATAGGAACCATCCTGAAACAGCATCCAACAGCGGAAGACAGATACGCGAGGCATCAGTAACAATAACTGAAATGAGGCCAGGTTCGGTGGCTCATGCCGGTAATCCCAGCACTTTGGGAGGTCGAGGTGGGAGAATTGCTTGAGGCTAGGAATTTGAGGCCATGCTGGCCAACATAGTGAGACCCTGTCTTTTCTATGCTAAAAAACAAAACAAAGCCAGACAATACTGAATCCATGTAAAACAAGTATGTATATCCATGAGTTCATAATAATACTAAGAAGAAAAAAAATCATTACTTACTTTCAGAGAATGCTAATGAATAGAACTCGTTATTTTTGAAAACTGACAAAGGAAAGGAATCAAGCACTTGTTCTGGCTTTTATTATAAATCAGAACTTCAGAGTAATCAAATGGCTGACAAGGGGAATTTTCTCTTAACAAAAGTATTCCAGTTAATAAACAGAGGTCTGATAAAGGCAAGTCATTACTTTGCAACCTCCAAGAAAAACAAATGCATCTAGGCAACGATCATCCATTTTGAGAGCATCACAGAAAGACATACTTTTTGAGGGAAGTACATGGCCCAAAACAAACACATTGGATCAGGTCTCCAGATCTAATTGCCAACTCATCAGAAATACAGGGAACAGGAATATAGTACATGGTACCACGGTGATGCAATCATAAATATTCAGGCTATAAAAAGATCTACAGGAAAATCCTGCATGACATGTTTCTTCAACAACAAAAAAATTCCAAGAAAATAAAGTGTTAGGGCTGGCGCCATGGCTCACACCTCTTAATCCCAGCACTTTGGGAGGCTGGGGTGGGAGGATCACGAGGTCAAGAGATTGAGACCATCCTGGCCAACATGGTGAAACACTGTCTCTACTAAAAATACAAAAATTAGCTGGGCACGGTGGTGTGCGCCTGTAGTTCCAGCTATTTGGGAGGTGGGAGGTTGCAGTGAGCCCAGATCGCATCACTGCATTTCAGCCTGGCGACAACTGAGACTATATCTCAAAAAAATAAAATAAATTAAAAGAATAAGAAAAGAAAACAAAGACCGGGGAAACTAATGAACTAAATAAAAAAGACTTAAGAGATATAGTTAATGACAATGTATGGGTCTTATTTGGACTCCAATTCAAACAGACAAAATCAACCAAAAACAAACAAAAAAAAACTGTAAACAAGCAACTCCACAAACATAAACAAGACGATCAAGAAAATGCATCAATTCTGAACTGAATCTAATATTAAGGAACAATTGTTATTTGTTCTGTTTTGTAAAAAATATATTTTATTATGCTTTTAAAAAGTTCTTGTCTAAGGCTGGGTGCGGTGGCTCACACCTGTAATCCTAGCACTTTGGGAGGCCAGGAGTTAGAGACCAGCCTGGCCAACATGGCGAAACCCCATCTCTACCATCTCTACTAAATGTACAAAAATTAGCTGGGCATGGTGGCACACACTTGTAGTCCCAGCTACTCAGGAGGCTAACGCAGGAGAATCACTTAAACCCAAGAGGCAGAGGTTAAAGGGGGTTGAGATAGTGCCACCGCATTCCAGCCTGGGAGACAGAGCGAGACTCTTTCAACAACAAAAAGTTCTTATCTAAGAGAGTAAAGATAACAAATAGAATGGAATATTTACAGATGAAAGGACATGGCATCTAGAATATGCTTCAAAATAATCCATGTATTGATGATTGCTAGAGCTTATTGAAGACCATGTATTTTACTGTGGCAAATTACAAATACTGTCTTATTTCTGTATTTGATTTAAAACATACCTAAAAATAATCAAGGTTGTCATTTCATATTTTTTCTTTTTTTGAATACAAGATATTTTAAATCCAACTGTTTTGCAAAATGCCTAAAACTTAAAACACATAATTCTTCTATGAAGACACTGTGTGCTAAAAATAAGAAAAAACCCAAACTGCTAGATTTGCTAAAATGTTGATGAGTAGTAGACTGTAAAAATTTAATTTTTAGAAAAAAGAAACAGCAGCTGCTGCTGTTAAACATAATATGAAACATTTTCTAAAATTGCGTTTAAAAATGTACAACTCTTTTATAACCTTAAAAAAAGACTCTCCAAAACCAAGATGCTATGGCAAAATTGAAAACTGGCAAAAATGAGGTAAGTAATTCCAAAGATACCAGGTTTTTGGACTTAAGTACAATTTCACATAAGAAAACTTTTAAGTATTTTAAAGTGTGTGCCAAGTGTTAGCTTATCCTATGTCACATACTTGAAGCTCATGGGCCACATATGACTTACAGAGAAGTTGTTTTGCTTGCATGTATTTTTTTTTTTTTTTATTGCATTTTAGCTTTTGGGGTACATGTGAAGAACATACAATATTGTTGCATAGGTACACACGTGGCAGTGTTATTTGTTGCCTTCCTCCCCTTCACCTATATCTGGCATTTCTCCCCATGCTATCTCCCCCCAACAATATTTAGGAGCTCAAGGCTGCCCCCTTTAAAGGAAGCAATGCTTTAAAGAAGTGGAAAACTGTTATGAAGTGAAAAAACATTCCAACAAATCTCAGACTTCAAGGAGAAGAAGGTTCAAGGAGAATTTCAAGGAGAAATTCAGCTGTTCTGGATTTCCTATTGATAACTGTCCTATTGACATGAGTATTCCCAGGAAGGCTGTGGTATAAACCCATGCAGATTTTATTTCCTGTGCCCCTTGATCTCTGCCAAGAGCCAGTCTACTAGAACACATACATCCCAACTCCACAAGGTTTATCACTGCTTATATTAGTCTGTTTGTGCAGCTACAATAAAGTGCTCTAGACTGGGTAATTTACAAACCATAGACATTTATTTTTAACTGTTCCAGAGGTTGGGAAGTCCAAGATAAAGGCACTGGCAGATTTGATGTCTGGTGAAGAACCATTCCTCATAGATGGTGCTG
>CAUYQU010003096.1:0-46912 GCA_963574635.1 Cheracebus regulus
AAGGAGAAATAAAATCGTTTATGGACAAGCAATTGCTGAGAGATTTTGTCACCACCACACCTGCCCTACAAGAGCTCCTGCAGTAAGCTCAAATCATGGAAAAGAATAACCAGTACCAGCCACTGCAAAAACAGACCAAATGGTAAAGACCAATGAGGCAATGAAGAAACTGCATCAACTAATGGGCAAAACGACTAACCAGTAACAAAGTGGTAGGATTAAATTCGAACATAACAATATTAATGTTAAATGTAAATAGCCTAAAGGCCCCAAAGACACAGACTGGCAAACTGGATAAAAAGTCAAGACCCATCGGTGCGCTGTATTCAGGAGAACCATCTCACAGGCAAGGGCACACATAGACTCAAAATAAAGGGATGGAAGAAGATTTACCAAGCAAATGGAGAGCTAAAAAAAAAAGCAAGGGTTGCAATCCTAGTATATGATAAAATAGACTTTAAACCAACAAAGATCAAAAGAGACAAAGAAGGGCATTACATATGGTAAAAAGATCAATGCAGCAAGAAGAGCTAACGATCCTAAATATATATGCATTCAATACAGGAGCACCCAGATACATAAAGCAAGTTCTTAATGACCTACAAAGAGACTTAGCCTCCCGCACAATAACACTGGGATACTTTAACACTCCACTGTCAATATTAGACAGATCAATGAGACAGAAAATCAACAAGGATATCCAGGACTTGAATGCAGATCTGGACCAAGTGCACCTAAGAGACATCTACAGAACTCTCCATCCCAAATCCACAGAGTATAGATTCTTCTCAGCACATCATATCTACTCTAAAATTGACCACATACTTGGAAGTAAATCGGTCCTCAGAAAATGCAAAAGAACGGAAATCATAACAGTCTCTCAGACCACAGTGCAATCAAATTAGAACTCAGGATTAAGAAACTCACTCAAAACTGCACAACTATATGGAAACTGAAAAACTTGCTCATGAATGATGAATGGATAAACAATGAAATGAAGACAGAAATAAAAATGTTCTTCGAAACCAATGAGAACAAAGACACAACGTACCAGAATCTCTGGGACACATTTAAAGCAGTGTCTAGGAAACTTACAGCAATAAGTGCCCACATAAGAAGTGAGAAAAGACCTAAAATCAACACCCTATCATCAAAATTGAAAGAGCTAGAGGAGCAAGATAAAAAAAAAAAAACCTCAAAAGTGAGCAGAAGGCAAGAAGTAATTAAGATCAGAACAGAACTGAAGGAGATAGAGACACACACAAAAAAAAACCTTCAAAAAATTAATAAATCCAGGAGCTGGTTTTTTGAAAAGATCAATAAAATAGACTGCTAGTCAGACTAATAAAAAAGAAAAGAGAGAAGAGTTGAATAGATGCAATAAAAAACGATAAAGGCGAGATCACCACCAATTCCACAGAAATAGAATCAGAGAACACTACAAACAGCTCTATGCACATAAACCAGTAAATCGGGAAGAAATGGATAATTCCTGGACCCTTGCACTCTCCCAAGACTAAACCAGGAAGAAGGTAAAACCCTGAATAGACCAATAACTAGGTCTGAAGTTTAGGCAGGAATTAATAGCCTACCAACCAAAAAGAGTCCAGGTCCAGATGGGTTCACAGCCGAATTCTACCAGATGTACAAAGAGGAGCTGGTACCATTCCTTCTGAAATTACTCCAAACAATACAAAAAGAGGGAATCCTCCCTAACTCATTTTATGAGACCAACATCATCCTGATACCAAAACCAGGCAGAGACACAACTAAAAAAGAAAACTTTAGGCCAATATCCATGATGATGTATCTTCAGTACACAATACTGGCAAAGTGAATGCAACAGCACATCAAAAAGTTTATCCATCACAACAAAGTAGGCTTCATCCTACGATACAAGGCTTGTTCAACATATGCAAATCTATAAATGTAATCCATCACATAAACAGAATCAAAGACAAAAACCACATGATCATCTCAATAGATTCAGAGACGGCCTTTGACAAAATTCAACAGCCCTTTATGCTAAAAACCCTCAATAAACTAGGTATGGATAGAATGTATCTCAAAATAATAAAAGCTATTTATGACAAACTTATAGCCAGTATCATACTGAATGGGCAAAAACTGGAAGCATTCCCTTTGAAAACTAGCACTAGACAAGGATGTCCACTGTAACCACTCCTATTCAATATAGTATTGGAAGTTCTAGCCAGAGCAATTAGGCAAAAAAAAAAAAAAAAAAAAAAATTAAAGGGTATTCAATTAGGAAAAGAGGAAGTCAAATTTTCTCTATTTGCAGATGACATGATTGTATATTTAGAAGACCCCATTGTTTCAGTCCAAAACCTCCTTAAGCTGATAAGCAACTTCAGCAAAGTCTCAGGATACAAAATTAATGTGCAGAAATCACAAGCATTCCTATACACCAATAACAGACAAAGAGCCAAATCATGAGCGAACTCCCATTCACAATTGCTACAAGAAGAATAAAATACCTAGGAATACAACTAACAAAGGATGTAAAAGATCTCTTCAAGGAAAACTGCAAACGACTGCTCAAGGAAACAAGAGGACACAAACAGATGGAGAAACATCCCATGCTCATGGTTAAGAAGACTCAGTATCATGAAAATGGCCATACTGCCCAAACTAATTTACAGATTCAACACTATCCCCATCAAGCTACCATCAACCTTCTTCACAGAACTGGGAAAAAAAAAAAAAAACCACTTTAAACTTCATATGGAACCAAAAGAAAGCCTGCATAGCCAAGACAAGCCTAAGCCAAAAGAACAAAGCTGGAGGCAACACACTACCTGACTTCGAATTATACTACAAGGCTACAGTAATCAAAACAGCATGGTACTGGTACCAAAACAGAGATATAGACCAATGGAACAGAACAGAGGTCCCAGAAGCAATGCTACACATCTACAACCATCTGATCTTTGACAAAACTCATAAAAAGAGGCAATAGGGAAAGGATTCCCTGTTCAATAAATGGCGTTGGGGAAATTGGCTAGCCATGTGCAGAAAGCTGAAACCGGACCCCTTCCTGACACCTTACACTAAAATTAACTCCAGGTGGATTAAAGATTTAAACATAAGACCTAACACCATAAAAACCCCCAGAAGAAAACCCAGGCAATACCATTCAAGACATAGGCATATGTCTTCACGACTAAAACAGGACTTCATGACTAAAACACCAAAAGCAATAGCAACAAAAGCCAAAATAGACAACTGAGACCTAAGTAAGAGTTTCTGCACAGCAAAAGAAACAATCATTAGAGTGAACTAGCAACCAACAGTATGGGAAAAAAATTTTGCAATCTACCCATCTGACAAAGGGCTAATATCCAGAATCTACAAAGAACTAAAGCAGATTTTCAAGAAAAAAACCATACAACCCCATCAAAAAGTGGGCAAAGGATATGGACAGACACTTTTCAGAAGAAGACATTTATGTGGTCAACAAACATATGAAAAAAATGCTCATCATCACTAGTCATTAGAGAAATGCAATTTAAAACCACATTGAGATACCATCTCACGCCAGTTAGAATGGTGTTCATTAAAAAATCTGGAGACAACAGATTCTGGAGAGGATGTGGAGAAATGGGAACACTTTTACACTGTTGGTGGGAGTGTAAATTAGTTCAATCATTGTGGAAGACAGTGTGGCGATTCCTCAAGGATTTAGAAATAGAAATTCCATTTGACCCAGCAATCCCATTACTGGATATATACACAAAGGATTATAAATCGTTCCATTATAAAGACACATGCAAACATATGTTCACTGCAGTGCTGTTTACAATAGCAAAGACCTGGAACCAACTCAAATTCTCATCAATGATAGACTGGACAAAGAAAATGTGGCACATATACACCATGGAATACTACGCAGCTATAAAAAATGAGTTTGTGTCCTTTGTAGGGACATGGATGAATCTGGAAAGCATCATTCTCAGCAAACTGACACAAGAACAGAAAACCAAACACCGCATGTTATCACTTATAGGCGGTGTTGAACAATGAGAACACGTGGGCATAGGGAAGGGAACATCACACATTGGGGTAGGTTGCTGGGTAGGAGGCTAGGGGAGGAACAGCAGGGGACAGGGAGGCTAGGGAAGGAAAACACTGGGAGAAATGCCTGATGTAGGTGACGGGGGACAGAGACTGCAAACCACTATGGCATGTGTGTACCTATGCAACAACCCTGCGGGATGTGCACATGTACCCCAGAGCTTAAAGTACAATAAAAAATAAATCATCTGAATATACAAAACTCACTCGTAGTAGTAAGTACACAGAAAAACAGACTATTGTAATACTGTAACTATGGCATATAACCTACTCTTAAGCAGAAAGAAGATGAACCAATCAAAATTAAAAACTACAACAATTTTTCAAGACATAGTACAATAAGGTATAAATGAAAACAATAAAAAGTTAAGTCGGGAGACAAAAAGTGTAGTTAGTTTTCTTTTTGCTTGTTTATGCAATCAATGTTGTCATTAGTTTAAAATAATGAGTCATAAGATAGTATTTGCAAGCCTCATAATAACCTCAAATGAAAAAGCATACAACAGATACACAAAAAATAAAAAGCAAGAAATTAAATCATACCACCAGAGAAAACCACCTTCACTAAAAGAAAGACAGGAAGGAAAGAAGGAAAAGAAAACCAGAAAACAGCAAAATGGTAGAAGTAAATACTTACTTATCAATAATAACATTGAATGTAAATGGACTAAGTTTTCCAATCAAAAGACACAGAGTAATTAGATTTTTTTAAAAAGTCAAAATGATCTACTGCCTATAAGAAACACACTTCATCTATAAAGACACACAGAGACTGAAAATAAAGGGATAGAAAAAGATATTCTATTTTAAAAAAGAGTAAGAGTAGCTATGCTTATTTCAGAAAAAAATAGACTTCAAGACAAAAATTGTAAGAAAAGACAGGGAAGGTCATTATATAGTGGTAAAGGCATCAATTCATCAAGAGGGTATAATAATTGTAAAAATATATGCCCACAACACTGGAGCACCAAGATACACAAAGAAAATATTATTAGAGCTAAAGAGAGAAAGATAGACCCCAATTCAATAATAGCTAGAGACTTCAACACCCTGCTTTCAGCACTGGACAGATTTCCTAGACAAAAAATCAAGAAAGAAACATCAGACTTAACCTGAACTACAAAATTGACCTATTAGTTATTTAGAGAACATTTCATCCAATGGTTCCAGAATACATATTCTTCTTTTCAACACATGGATCATTCTCAAAGACCATATGTTGGGTCACAAAACAAGTCTTATAACATTAAAAAAAGATGATATAATATCAAGCATCTTCTCTGACCACAATGGAATAAAACTAGAAATCTATAACAAAAGGAATTTTTGAAAGTATTTAAAAACATGAGGAAATTAAACTACATGCTCCTAAATGACCAGTGGGTCAATGAAGAAAGGAATTGAAAAATTTCTTGAAACAAATGATAATGGAAACACAACATACAAAACCTGTGGGATACAGCGAAAGCAGTACTAAGAGGGAAGTTTATAGCTCTAAGCACACCAAAAAAGAAGAAAAACTTCTAACAACCTAGTTTTTGTCATCAGTGTTTTAGTTTTTAGTGTAGAGGTCTTGAACATATTTTTAAAAATTTATCCCTACATATTTTATGTTCTTGACACTATTATAAATGGCATTTTAAAAGTTATTTTAATTTTATAATTATTGCTGGTATACAAAAGAATTGAATCTTGTACATTGACCTCATATCCTGTCACTTTACTAAATTCACATATTAGCCCCCTACCCCCAAAAAAGAAATATATACCTGGATAGGAGAAATAAGACCTGACAGATCAGTAAGTTGATCATATTTAATTTATACTAACACAATTAATGTTAATTGATTATGTATTTCAAAATAGCTAGAAGAGAATAAATGCTCCTAGAATAAAGAAAGGATCAATATTTAAAGTGATGGATATCCCAATTACCCTGACTTGATTATATGAATCGAATTATCACATGTACCTTAAAAATATATACATCTAATATGTATCAATAAAAATGATTAATTTTAAAAAGTACTTAGTAGTATTTGATAAACATTAGCTATTGTTTTTGCTGCTGCTATTGTTATTAAAGAGAAAGTGGTTGCTGTTTATTAAGTAGAATGTTTAGAGCTTGTATTTCCTGACTACCTTCACCTCCACCCTGAGCACTTTTCAGACTTTTCCATTCAAGTTCCTCTGTTGGATGAAGGTAGTAAAGACGCAGACTCCAGGAGGATAGAGGGGAGGGGGGGTTCTAGGTGTCCTTGTGCAACCCTGAAATTTCTTTGAAATCACTTGTTTTCTGTTTTATATTGTGTCACAAATCATTTATATACTACAAATAGATTAAATGTGCTTTTTAATATGCTATTCCTTAACATAGTCTTATCTCCTCTAATGTAAAATGCTTTAAATTATATAGCAGGTCAAATGTTTAAATTTTGTCCGAAAAAAAGATCTTTGAAGAAAACTAGTATCAGGGAGAGTCACCATGTTTCTCTCCCAGCACATACCTGGAAGTAAACATAACTCATTTCAGGTCACCATAATTCTCATGCCTTTATGGTTGGAGGTTTCCTTCCAGAAAGATCAAATAGAAAGACATGCAGTCAGTCATTAAATTGTCAAATATTTATTAAACTTTATTTTGGGGAAAGACGTAAATACTACAGATGCTTCAACCACACATCACCTTTGTGCTCCAGGAGGTTATCATATTTAAGCATGTTACTGATGTCTTCTGTATGTAACCCACATTTCTCAGCTTTCCCCAGTTGACAAGGAGATAATCAATTTTCTTACATGCTCCCATCACATTTCCGGCAATTTCCTTTTGATTATAGCTGTATATTTCCAAACCCAAGTTGGACAAGGATAAAATCTTTTTCACAGGAGGTTCCTCAGCCCTAATGTAAATCAGTGAATACAAACAGCTTGGCTATTTCTTCCAGTTCTATGCATGTACCATACTGTTTCATCTCTGAGCCTTGCCATGTTGTCTCTTTTGTCTGCCTTATCTCTTCCCTCTCCCTTCCTCAGGCCATTTACTGAGTAATTCGTATTCATCCTCTAGGTCTCCATGCTGCCTGTAGTTCTGAACAGGGTGCTCCTCCTCTGTTCTCACAGAAACCTCTCAATTTTCTCTTCTCATTGTTATACTTTGTTTATTTGATGGTCTCTCTCCCCTGGAAGATTTCATCCCATAAGGGTGGAAACTACAACTGTGAAAAGCCAGTACTTGCCTAATGTTCAGCAGAAAGTTCACTGCCATTTGCCATTTGTTGAATGGATACAGGAATGGATAGTGGATGTGGCTTAGCTCCACTTTCCAGAAATCTTCTGTGTCACAGAGGAAAGAAATAGCTGTGTGGGCAGGACATCTTCTGATCTAAGTTATGTTCATATAAGCAAAATGGCCGAATTGTGGTTCAGCCAAGCTGGGAGGCTTTGAACCATCTTAGCAAACAATTTAATTCCTCTTGCATCCAACATCAGTTAAAGAGAGACTGGTTGATAATGCAGTCTTATTCTTCAAAACAGAAGGTCTGTGATCTACTTAGACTTGGTGTGATAATGATGCCTTTGATAACCAATGCTTGACCTAGGAGGATTTGAACTTGGGGAGTCCTTAGTTTGCAACTTTGACCTAATAGTAAAGCTCCCCTTTGGATAGATTTGTCAATTGTAAAGCTGTTAGAGTTGCTGTCAATAAACTCAGCAAATTTGTAAAAAGCAGAGAGAAGCATATACTGAGCAAAGAGCGGCAGAGAGAAAATAAGGAGATGTAATCCCAGCTCCATCACTTTACCTTTCTGCACCCCACTTCTGTAGAAAGAGGAGCAGGATGGAATGAACTCTGCTTATGCTGAAATCCTATTACCATGCCAAGTAAAGGTGCATTCCAAGCCAGCATTTGGCAGTAACAAAGATCACTGCACCTGAGCTTTCAGGGACGTGGGGCCTCACACTAGTTCAGAGTCTAAGTATCAGAGAAGCAAACTTGGGTTTGATACCCTGAATGAGCCTCTTATTCACCTGTTGTCCATGGACAATTCTTCTGAATAAGCCTTCGTTTCCTCATTGTAAAAATGCAGATAATATCACCTCCCTCATTGGATTATTATGCTTAAATGAGAGAAATTCTTATAGATAAAGCACTCAGAACAGTGCCAGGTCATGGTGCAGTCTCAATAAATGTTTGCTGTTTTAGTTAAGTGAATGTACACAGATTTTAATACTTCTATATTCTCATAATATGTATGTGCTTCTTAAGTTAGAGTGACAAACAGGGCTACCACCATTAGTAATAACGCTGTTCTCACAGGACAGCAGGTTTCTGTGCCCAGATTGTCTGTTTTTGACCGGCACCCACTTCTCAAACACACATGACAGTTACTGGCAGTGGTATTGAGAATTGCTTTGATAGGAAATATTAACTCCCATTATTTCCATTTTAAGGAAGCATTTTTGGAAGTCACGTAGTTACGTAGCATTTTGAACTATCTCATAAGCTGTGGCATGTGATGGCAAAAATTGGAATACCTATAAATTATTTCTTTTAAAGAAAGGAAACCATGGCAATTATTTATTTTTATAGCATCACAGTGCATTGTAAAAATAAGAACTCTTTTTGAAACTCATTTTTGGGAAGGGATATTTTTGTCAGTGAAGCTGGGCACCTTATATTATTGCAGAATTCCTGGCAGTATATTCTAGCTAGAATTATTATTTTTTGGCAGGTCACAAAGGGACTTAGAGGCCAAAAGTAAAGTACATGTGATAGAAGAAAATCCATTTCCACATCTTTGACCAGTAAGACACAGAAGATCCTTAAGGGATTTTCTTGTCTAGTCTAGGTACACAAGTGGATTGGGTGCAGGTTAGAGTTTTCAGATTCTGCAAAGACTATGAGGCACTTAGCTTACCCTTTAAATCAATTTGCCTATGCTTTTGTTAGATGACAACTATAATTTGTTAAGTAACTATTTGCTATGATAATTTAAAAATGAGAGCAAGAAACCATTTTCAATTCAAAGTGGCATTTCAAGTCCTTGTTTTAAACATCCCCTTTCTCCCTGCCCTTCTCCCAGAATTGAGAGTCAGTGAAACGCTTCCCAGGTTTGTCACTGATAGCAGTGAGCCACTCGCATAGTTTCCTTGGTGATGAAATTCCTTATTATATTTGTATCGTATGGTTTTAGCAGTAAAAGTGGTTGTTGCTAACTTTACTGGAAACTGTGACTACTAAGGGAATTGATGCTTAAGCTACAGATTCCCAATAGGTCTGTGTCCATTTTAATTTTTTTTATACTTTCATAGAAGCAAACTGTAAACTTAATATTTTTACAAGTTTTGACCATTAATGACATTATTATATTTGTACCACAGCCCAAACTGTACAATTTTACAATGATTTCAATCAGTTTCCCTGTGCTCCTCTCACTTCTCAGGGCCTTCTTAGGGGCAAGCATGGTTCCATTTGTCAGTTTGCCCAATACGCTCACAGGATTAAGCACACACTTTTCAGACCCCGTCTCTTTCTCTACAACATATCTCGAACCACTCCCCTTACCTGGACTCCTTTTGTTTCAACTCTGTACGGCAGCAAAGTGGAGTGTGAACAGGAGACAACTTTCCCTGCTTACAAGCCCTGCCTGCTCTCTAAATCTTGAATGCCTCGCCCCCATCTCCACCTGTGAAAATCCGAGCCTTGTTGAGAGGCTTCCTTGTTAAGAGCCACGATTTTTCTCTGCTTACTCTGTGTCAGGTGTTTTCCTTAGCACATCATAGTGCATCATCTTGTATAATCCCCACCACAATCTAGGAAGTGGGAAATACCACAATGCATTTTACAGATGGGGAATCTACAGCAGAGAAAAGTAAAGTTGCACCAGGTCACACTGCTACCGTGTAGGATGGAGTCAAGACTGAAACCCAGTTCTCTGAATTCCTTGCCCAAACCACTGTGCTGCTTTAGACCGTTCTCAAGAGTTATCTTAGCCATACGGCTTTGCTTCCTTCCTCAACTGGTTTTCACAGATCACCCTTTAGAACTGGAGAGTGAAGACTATTTTATGTTTAACTCCAATGCCCTCTTGCAGCAACTCACACAAACCCTTTCACATAATGGGAATTCAGTACATACTTGTTAAATTAAATTTACCTAGAGAACAATTAGTCACAAAATTTCATGGTCTTGACAGTAAACTCAGAAGTTCAGAGACCGTGGGCAGTTACAGAAGGCTCTATGTGGAGGTGGAGCTCTGGTGGGCTTTGATGACCTGGGTGGACTTGGTGAGTTAGAAGGAAAGGAGCATCTACTCCACATGTGGTGATCATCTGAAGGAAGTCAAGGGTGAAGGAAGGGTCATGGCATACTAGAGGAACCGTGAAAAAAGCAGTGCCTAGCAGACACGATGACTTAATGTGCTTTGGGGAAGGATATGAGATTGGGCAGATTAAATAGGCTTTATGGATTATGGAACGATTCGAGTGCCAGGCAGAGAAATGTGGGCCTAATGCTTGCTCGTGATATTCTTCTGTGACATTATGTTCCTGACAGTCATCTATGTTGTGTGAATTTTAGTTCATTCATTTTTAATACTACATAATATTCCATTGTGTGACTATCACAATTTATACTAATAAGATTGAACATTTGGGCTTTTTTCCTAGTTTACTATTATGAATGTTGCTCCTGTGAATATTCTTGTGTCTCCTACTGCATATGTACCATTTCCCCTTATATAGATCTAGCTAATAGCTAGGTCATGTGACATGCACAGCTTCAACTTTTTCGATAAGGGCAAATTGTTTTCCCAAGTGGTTGTGACAATTTACACCCCACCCACAGTGTATGATTTTCTCAGACCCCGTCTCTTTCTCTGCAGCATATCTCAAACCACTCCCCTTACCTGGACTCCTTTTGTTTCAACTCTGTACCGCAGCAAAGTGGACTGTGAACAGGAGACAACTTTCCCTGCTTACAAGCTCTGCCTGCTCTCTAAATCTTGAATGCCTCGCCCCCCACCTCCACCTGTGAAAACCTGAGCCTTGTTAAGAGCCATGCTTTTTCTCTGCTTACTCCATATTCTTGCCAACACTTGGTGATACTTTAAAATTTTTGCCTACTTGGAGGATGTGAAATGTTAGCTTACATTTTCATTTCTTTATGGTATTTTGAGATAAGAAGCTCTTTTTTATTGTTGGTCTTTTTCCTCCATAGTTTATGCTTTTAGTCTCTTCTTTAAGAAATAGTTTCCCATCATCGGGTTATAAAGATTTTTGTCTTCTGAAAGCTTTACAGTTTTGCCTTTCACATTTAAGTCTCTAATCCACCTGAAATTTCATTAGATGTGTGTTTGGGAGTGTTCTCTTTTTTTTTTCTACACTCCTTTCATGTTTGGTAAACTGTTAAAAGTGAGGAAGTCTGGTGTTTAATCTCTGTGGAATTTTCAAACTACTAATTCAATTTCCTTAATGTGTATAGAACCATTCATGTTTTTTATTTTTTTGAGCCAGTTTTATGACTTATATTTTTCCTTAGAACTGATCTATTTCTCCTGTTTTCTAATGTATTTGCAAACAGTTGTTCATAATATCCTCATAATTTAAAAAAAATCTCTGTAGCATCTTCAGTTATCTTTCCTTTTCATCCTGATATTGCTTACATGTATTCTCTATTTTTTCACTTTATCAATCTTTATGGAAGTTTGCAACTTATCAGCATTTTCAAATAGTTTCAGCTTTGTTGATGCTCTATATTTTTCCATTTGTTTTCAATAGCACTAATTTATGCTCTTTATTATTTTCTCCTGCTTTCTCTATTCTGTTGCTTTTTCTGACTTCTAATTTTCAGTCTTTCCTCTTTTCTAAATAAGTATAAAAAACTATAAATTTTCCCATAATTATCCATTTAGCTTTATATCACAAGTTTTGAAATGTAGTGTTTTGTTGTCATTCCATTTTCAATATTTTCTCATTTAAATTATAATTTCTTACTTGGCCTATATGTTATTTAAGTGTGTTTCTTTCTTTGTCTTATTCTTTAATACTCCATTAACTCACATTTAAAAGATCAAATTCCCCTAAATTTTTATACCATTTGCATAGTCACATTCCCTTAGACCTTTCAAACCACAACTATAAGTTCAGTATATCTAATTCTCTCAAATACTTCAAACACCCAAAATATAGACTTATTCATCAAAAACAAGAAAAATTTCCTAAGTATGTAAATCTAGTAAGTTAGACATTAATTCTGCAGTTCAAATTCTCTTAACTAGTTTAAATATCTGAAAACCACAGGTCAAGGATAACAAAGAGCACACAATGATAGAACTCATTAGTATATAGAAGTGTAATTATAATTATTAAAAATACCTTTCTTAAGACTGTAGATTTATTCATACCAAAAGGGAGCAGAACTGCCTTCCTAAACCGACTGAGGTTGCTCTGTCACCTTGCTACTCAAAGTAGGGTCTGCAGACCAGCAGCACCAAAATCAGCTAAGACTTTGTTAGAAATGCAGATTCTCAGGCCCACCTGAACCCTCCTAGGTCAAAAATCTTTATTTTAGTAAGAGCCCCAGGTGGCTTGCAGGCACTTCTAAAGTTTGAGGAACACTGATATCCAATACTCAGTACTACAATACTCATGTTGGGAAAAGGCAATTAGGTAACAACTCTGTACTGTGATAAGTCAAAGAAATTTAAAACACCTGAGTGGACCTCCCACAACTAAAGTAGATGCTCTTAGAGTGAGTTCTTTCCATGCTCAAATTTTGTCTGGCAGACCAACTGGGCTTTCAGACGAGATACAACCAATCATAGTTTTCTTTCTTTGCAACATAGGGCCTTCTCAATTTCCCATTTAATCTGTATTGTAACCTCCTACATTAAAACCTGGTATGTCTCGGTGGAATTTTGGATACATGACTCATGCTGCAATTGTGCATCTCTTCCCTTTCATAATTCTAATATGTGTCATTGATATTCCTTCTCATGTGACAGTGTGGTTATAAAGAAGTCTGAGAACTGGCTGCAAGAAGGGAAATGGTTGTTGATCCAAGCCTAGTGGAAGGAGGCTGTGTCTGGCATCCATCAGGAAGCAGAGGGAAGTTCCAGGCATTCCCAGCGGGAAATCCCCCTTCCCTTTTTCCACAACTCCAAGCCCTGAAAATGCATAGGTGAAAATGGATAGGCAGGAAGAAAAACGGAAGCAAGAACTACAGCTCCCTTGTCTGAGGCTAGAATATTTACTTGACAGACTCAGTCAGTGTTGATCCTGGTTTCCTGCACCAAGTGAGCATGTGTTAGCGGCTGCCCAATGAGAAACATTAATGTCAGCAACAGATTATATTTCCATTTCAGTTGCCCTTTTCACCAATATCCAAGAAGTAAGTCATATGGCAAGGTCATTAAATTGTTGGTCTAATTGATTCGTATAATTATCCTCCCCGAAGGAAGAAAAATTGGTCACTGGGAATAAAAAGGCAGTATCTGTGAAGCAGTATTCCTGGATTACAATACTGCACCTGACTCTGACCCTACTGTGAAAGCTTGACCAAATCTCCCTTAATTTTTCTGAACCACAGATTATTTATTCATTGAGCAGGGGGACTAGTTACAGAATAATCAGTTTTTCTTATAAGAACTGCAATCAAGATCTCCTGACTTGACGCCCATGCTTCTGGAATCTTCCCACACCGTTTATTAAATAACACAGTGTGTGTCCCAGGGCTATTTTCACAACTCTGGGCTGGACAATGGAACTCTTTGAGATTTTTGCTCAGCAAAAAGCTCTAATCACTCTCATCTCAGCCACCCTCGGGAATCAAGAAGAAAACCTCCTAGAGAATAGTTCAGTATCGGGAGACTTATGAGCTACTGACTTTTGTTGACTGAATGACCTGAACAGAGGTCATAGACTCTGCTTCCTGAGTCCGAATCCTTACTCAACCACTTACTGTCTGCCTGTAATAAGTTAACCTCTTTTAGCCTCAGCTTCCACACCTGTAAAATCAAGCTAATAATGAAAATTATCCCACATGTTAGTATGAGGATTAAATTGGACAGTAGATATAAACAAGTGTCTGGTGTGTGGTAAGTATTCAATTACTATAAGGTATGTTTATGAAAAAATTAAATATAAAATGCCACATTAAATACTCATTTTGGTACATAAATTATCTCAACATTTCTTAAAAGCAGCTTTTCCCATGCATTCTACTAAAAAAAATTTTTTTGATACTTAATTATGGTAGACATCTCCCACAATATGAGGAATTCCAGAATCATTGATCTGGGTGTTCTTACCTGAACTCACCGCCACGTGAAGAAAACAACTAGAATATGGCTGACTCCCGACTTAGCCTTTTTCTTTTAACAACAGTAGGACTTTTAATCCTTGCATTCAGAGTAATACCTGTCAATCACCTTTTTTTCTAATTAAATTTACCTGGAGTTCATCTTAAAGAAAATAATTTGTTCAGCCAAAAGTGGTTGCATATTTATGCCACAATTAGTTAAGGACTCCAGAAATGAACTTCTCCCTCTGAGCCTCTGTAAAGAAAAGAGAATGCAGTTGAGAGCCCAGAAAAATTCAGAGCAGTTAAGCCTAGAAAATGCAGGTGTTTGAAACACCTGTTTCCCCTCCCTCCCACACCTACTGCCCTGGCCACCCTTCATCAGTAGGTTAAAATAATTAACTGACGCTATTGGGAGAAAAGCTCAAGCACTGCTAAGGGCAACAAGTCTCCTTTTCTCCCCTTTCTCAGATTAGAGAAAAATAAAAAGGTTCATGGGTGGTCTACAAACAGAAGAGGGGAAAAAACCCTTTCCTTTTCTTTAAAAAAAAAAAAAAGACAAAACCAAGTGACAGGGAAGGCATTGTTTCCCTCAAGCAAACTCAGTGGCTTGCTTAAGTTCAGAACTCTATGTTTGTTTTGTGAAAGTGATTGCAGTGCTGTTCATGAGCATGAAAAAAAACTATTTAAGGAATATTTATGTGAGGAAATAAAGCAATTGGGGAGAATGTGATTTTGCCTGGCCTGCCTTTTGTGAATACCTACAAATTTATATTAAATCTCAACAGCAAAGTCCTTCCCAAGGATAAATTGTGGAAATTTTACTGAAACTTTTAAAAATGGAATAGTCTATAGCTAGGAAATCAAGAAATTGTTTTTTAAAACAAAGGAAGTTTAATATGGCAATTTGATTCAGTTTTGGCCATGATGTTTTGTGTATCTCAGTTTTCTTTTCCTGAGTTTCATTAAAGCAACTGTTGAATACTACTTGGCATAACTTGGAAAGATCGTGAAGATAGTTTTGTTATTATGATTACTGGCACTTTCCCTCTCTATTCACTTTTTTTTTTTTAGACAGTGTCTCACTCTGTCACCCAGGTTGGAGTGCAGTGGCTTGATCTTGGCTCACTGCGACCTCCACCTCCTGGGCTCATGTGACCCTCCCACCTCAGCCCCCTAAGTAGCTGAGATTACAGGCACACGCCACCACATCCAGCAAATGTTTTTTTTTTTTTAGTATTTTTTGTAGAGATGGGATTTCATCATGTTGCCCAGGATACTGGGATTACAGGTGTGAGCCACTGCTCTTGGCCTCAAACACAAATTTAAGAAGCTTTATGCATTTTAATTGGAACGTGATTTTTGGAAGACGTAAGGATGATACAGGCCAGGGGACCTGACAGAGTTAGGAAACTAGTTCAGTACTTAAGCAAATATGCATACACCTACACTTTTCCATTTTTCCAAAGAAAGGTACTGGTCCAGTTAGACTCTGGATGTGAGTAAAAACTTTGTGACAATGCCCACATGAAATATTCTCTGCAGGAAGCAAATAGATTACTGCAAACTGCTAATTTCATCCATAATTCTGACCAATGTATATTTTTTTATAATCCCTAATGATTTTAAAAGCATTTTTTCATTTGAGGTAAGGCAAGTCTTAAAATATCTGTCCTGGAGACAAGATGGCTAAGGTGTTAGATTGAGGCAGCCACGGAGAGGGCATCTCTGATTACTGAGGGAAACTATGAAGACTTAGGCAACTGGCTGGCCATACAGGAAGTGGTAAAACTGGGCTCCTGCATGACTACCTCCATCCCTCTCTCCAGGTTTTTTGACACCAGATCCAGCGCTATTGACACCACCACCCAGGCCAGGTGAATTCTTCTCCAGCATAGTACTACCTTTTCACAAACCAGTGTTGAGGCTCACTGTTCAAAGTGGCCAGCTCCTGAGAGCAGCATTAATTTAAATGGCCAGCAGGTGGCAGAGTAAATCCTAGTCCCAAATCTGTTTTAGTAGTTTTAAATCATTTGAAAGTAATGGCTGAAAAACTTCATTCAGTTCAAATAAATGTAACTGAAAAACTTCATTATCAGTTCAAATAAGTTTAGCATTTAAGGTTTCATTACAATATCAGCAATTATAATATGTAATAATAAAGACAAGTCCACTGCCAAACTAAAAACTGATTCTAACACACGCTCGCTTTTTCCCCCCTCAGCAATCTAACACAGTTGTAAAGTAGTTTTTTGTTTTTAATTCTGTTTTCCTCTGACTGTGCTACTTAGTGAGAAATGCTGGCTTACTACTCATTTTAGTTCCTTTTCTCATTAAGGAAATATTTTTAATAGCTGCATGTGGCATGAATCCATGAACATTAGAGCTCTGTCTAGCTCCAGGAATGTCTTTATTAAGTGTTCATTATTAAGCACCAGTTTTCCAACTCCTCCTAGCCTGGTGCATTGGGGAGATAACCTACAGGAACTGCTCCAATTACATTACACTCCTTGGCTGTATCCTGAGCGGCTCTAAAGGGAGGTGAATTAGAGAAGACTCTTCATCAGAACCTTCCTCTCCTTCATAGCATCTTACTTCATGGTGTCATGATTTTTAAAAAATCTGTAAACCTGAGGTTCCCAAATGCCATGGTTTAATGCCTTCTTCAGCTGCTTTCATGCATTCTTAGCAAGCACAAATAATGATTAAAAGGGGTTTCCATCCAAGCATAGGCAGAGATTTTTGCCTAAAATATAATCTTCATATAGTGTCCCCATACATATATATTCCTTTCCATACACTCATGCATTTGCCTTTGCATATACATATATTTATGTATATTTGTAAAAGGATCAAATCTCATTACAATGAATTTCATTGGATTATCTAATTCCCCATATTATCTTGGAATTTTGCTGCTTCAAATATGTTTTAAGTAAATTAAAGGAACCAGGTTATAAGTTATAGAAACTATACCACCTACTTTCTGTCACTTATAACTTAAGAACTTGAAGATGTTTAATCTGAATTTAATTTTTTGATATGAGATTTGCCATATGTTCATAAGCATCCATAAATCAATTGATTTTTAAAAAGCACATTGAGATTATACATGGGAATGTCTATTTATATATGCTTTGTCTTTTTTCAGAAAAAAAGATTTCAAAAGGACTTGCAGAATTACAAGGTTACAAATATTTTAACACAATTAGCTGCTAAGATTTAATTTAAAATGTATTAACTTATACTTTTTGAATCACATAATATATTTTGCAAGCTGATATATATTTCAGCTGGCCAAATAAATGTAAATGTTAATAGTGCAAGTTAGCGGTCTACTTGTTCTCTAATTCACTGCAGTCAGCAGTTGAAGAATGGGGCTTATTTAGAATATCGCAAATCCTGTAATAACACTATTCCTTTTTAAATGAATTCAAGGGAACCAAACGGTGTAAGAATCCACCAGAAATAGAACAAGTGTGTTGATGGTAATTGTAGAAGTTATTTTGCCTTTCCCAGAAATTGCAAATTCCATTTCGCAACCAGGTTAAACTCTCTTCTGTGCCAATTTCTCCATCGACAAGTACACACACATATTTTTGATAGACCCTGAACCATCCTCTCAAGGATTATTTATTTCCTTATTTTTTTCAAGAACAATGTTATACCTACAAAATATTTGCTTTAAAAATGTGCACTTTTGTTTGCTTTTACGTTAATTGTTAAACATTATGTGTTTATTTTATAGATTGGGTTGACAGCTGAAAGACTTTTTTTTCCTGTTTCATCCTAAAAGCCTAAAGATCAATGCCAATTGTATACTTAGATATCAAGGCAGCTTTTCCAGCTGTGCCCTAACTGTTTTCTATTGTGCTCCTTACCATATCCTTGGTGTCATTTTTCTGATTTGAGTGAAACCTATGCAAGACATTAATTGTGTCTCATTACCAGTCCTTGCTCTTCTTTTCAATTCTGGTATGTATGAATGCCCCAAGAGAAATACAACCCATAAAACAAAACAGCAGTATATTCCTTTCTACATTCTTTGTGAAGCAAAGAATATGTGAAAAATTCATATTTGCCAGTGTATTTCAGGGCATTTTGAGTGCCCTTTAAAAAAGTCCGTTGGTCTGTTTCTACCACAGTACCACTTCATACCTGAATATTGGGGCTGATTTAGCCAGAAGGGCAATATTTATGAATTCTTTCCTTTAAATTCTTTCCTTTAAATATTTAAATAAGCACAAGGATTTTGTGCATCAATGCTCAATACTAACAAAATTAAAAGTGCTGTCACAGCAAAACTAGGGAAAATTTAAAATAGGAAAGTATAAATGTTGCTATAGTTTCAGAATAATTATTAATAAAGCAATATTTTGGCTTGCATTATCTATAGCCTGAATTAAAAGCAGTGAAGAAAGGAGTGAGCTAGTGGAACCTATATCCAAGTTGCATTTAAAGTATTTTCTGAGTCTATGGCATAGGCCTAATGTGGTGGTGGCTCATGCCTGCAATCCCAGCACTTTGGGAGAATGAGGCAGGAGAATCTCTTGAGGTCAGGAGCTTGAGACCAGCCTGGGTAACATATTGAGGACCACCCCCCGACCTACACACAAAAAAAGGAATATAAATATATGATATACAAAATGCTAATCTTGATTTTAAATTTGATAAATACTGCTTTAATATAGAAGTCATAAGAGTGAAATTACTAAATAGTGTAAAAATCACTTATTCAGATAATCCTTATACTCTTCAGAGGCAAACCATGACTATGAGGACCAAACTTTTCAACCACTATACAGCACTACCTTAAAAATCACTCTTTTGTTCAGCCAGAGGTACCAGAGATTATAAGAAATGTGAAATCTATCAGCTATTAACTTCAGGTCTGACTAAATAACAGCTAATATAATTGGAGCACTTTTATGTAAGAGCAATTTCTGGAATAAAATATACATTATCTTGGTAGAGTAACAGGTATACTTAGGGGTAAAATAAAATACACATTATATAGCAGGAACACAGTTTTAAGAATTACAAAGAACAACTCAAAGTGATGAAATTTTTTCATTTCAACATAGTCTTTTAAAATTTACATATTTTTACTTATGTCCCCATGATTAATAACCCCCATTCTTGAGGATGCAGTAGCAAAGTACACTTGACATTTTTGTGCATCAACATTAATTTATTATAACACTAAAATTTATGTAAATTTAAGTATGTTCCCTATGATTTTATTCACTGTGAAAATACAGACAATATATTTTGAGTGGAAATAAAAATGTATTCTTAAAGATAACATTATCAAGAGTAAATATCTTTTGACAATCACAAATTGATTTTGGTAACACATTTCATTGTATAAGAAAAGGTGGATATTTTTTAGGAACAATGGCCTGAAATTATACTTTCTTGCACTGAAAAAGGTTAATTAGGAATTGAGCTCAAAGTTAATTTTTTGAAGGTCAGCTGCTGTGCTATTGGGTCCTGTGACCCTGTCTCAAGTAATCACAGCATTAACATACAAGTTATAGCTTTCCTTTCACTTGATGACATAATCTCTTTAATTGGTGTCGGGAAGCCTGCATGTGAAAGAACCGTGGAAAACACCTAGAGACTATAATTTTACTCTCTCCATTCACAGGGCAAAAGAAACAAGTCTTAAGAATGTACTAGAAACTCATTACAACTCATAGGCTGTCAACACAAAGCCCTCACGTTTCAACCAAGGGTTTTAGGAATGATCAAGTCTGCTTATTTCTAACTTTGGCTGGTGAACTATTAACCTTTTCAGAAAAACTGGTGAATGCTACATGTCACATAATCTTCTATGAGAAAGCTAGGAGGGTGTATAATGTTGTTTAACTGATTAGACATAAATGTGAGAAGATAAAATTTGCAAAATTATTAAGTGTGCTCTCTGAAAGAAACTACTGGAGTGAGACTCCCTGCCTCTTACATTTCCACAGCCCTTTACATAAAATTCTCTTTCATAAATTCCATGTGGCTCATCATACACATTTGAAATGACCCATTTTTATTTGGAAGTTTAAACTCATCTTTTACAGGGGGCTGATCTTCCCCTAGGTCAGCATGGTTTGACCCTGTTTTCCCAGTAGATTCTGCCTAATAAAAAAGAAAGCTACTGTGGAGTAGCCCTTGAAATACCCACCATGAAACTTTTGCAAAGATATACTTTGGGAAAAGGGAGCAAGGGGAATGCTGAAGTTTGCTTAGCCTATCAGCAACAGTTTAGCAACCACTTACTGCAGCAAAGTGTAAAAACTGACCCTCTTCCTGTTCAAGAAACTAGTTCTGATTTTAATAAGTGAGTAGATATTCAGAACCACTTATATCTACTAAAACGACAAAAATCATGTACCACTGGGCCCTAGAAAGGAACAGGAGCAAAACCTAAAGCATGAATCCTATTTTGATAAAAATTTTTTGATCCCAGAAGCATCTCTGCTGAAATATAATGATGGAAGGGCCTACTGAAAATTTCTAGGCCAATTATACCACAGAATATATTTTCAAACCTTCCTCAAGCAAAGGAAGGAGGGTGAGCTCCTTTGCTTATGGCAGGGCTCTTAGTCAGCTATTAAAGCAGCTCCTGTCCTTATAGCACTGAATATTTAAATTTTTTTACCTTTCCATGATCTTTTTACCTCTTGAATTCTGACATGCCTTTAAAAAAATTAGACCATCCAAGCAAGAAGTCCTGTGCCTTGTGCTGAGCCTTATATTGGGTGCCATCAGCAATGTGGCAAATATAGGGATATGTCATCTAGCAGAGATATAAAATCATCACTTAGAACTGGCTCATCTTTGGCTCTGATATACCAGGCTCTCCCTTTTGTGCCTTGTCTAGACAAAATTGCTCAGAGGATGTGGGAAGAGATGGAGGTAAAAAGGGCAGGTAGGTGCTTATGATTGCAGACAGTACATATGCCTGCCTTTTTATGACATTTACTATATAATTGCTATATTATGTATTGACATGTCTTTAGTCGTGTCTCTGTGTAAGCATAAATGAGTCTTTTGGGATCTGTTTTGTGTTCTATACACTCTTACATTTTTCCAGATCCGCAGCACATAAAACCAATCAAATACCAGTGCTGGTTGTTTTAATCATAGGAGCATAGCAACTTTCACTTTTAAGACTTGTCAAGCCAGAAATTAACTCATTTTGCCCTGTTATTCAGATTTAGTCACTGCCACAATTTTATTAATAGCATAATAATAATGTACAAATGCCTTAACTATTTTTCTGCTTTGTTTGATCCTCTGTGCCAATCTGGTAAAACCTCAGTGATATCAAGGACTGAGTGTACCCTGGAAATTTAAGCATTTTTCTCCTCCAGCTCCTCCATAAAACCAACAATCATCTTTTCCCATCAGGTTTTTAAGCAAAATTTGAACTGTATCATCTAACTAAAATTGTAATTGATAGTAGGGGGTTGTATTCCTTCATTACCTGTGAGCTTTCCTCAGGAATAGGAAATAACAAACACTTACCCGTTAATGCCACTGCAATTCTAATCATCCCTGAGCTGTATTGATCATATCTTCCCCACTCTCTTCAAAAAAGAGTCCTTATTCTGGCAGATGAGGCTATGTATAATCTGGTGCTCAAATACCTCTCCGACCTCCAACCCCTCACCATGTTGCACTACTCTCAGTCACCAAAGTACCATGCTCTTTCTCTTTTTAGAATCGTGTATGATGTTCTCTCTGCCAAGAATTTCTCTTTAATCTAGACAGTCACTAACTACACATCCTTTAGGGTTAGCTTTGGTGTCATCTCCTCCAGAAAGTCTTACTTATGAGCTTAATAATCCTTCCCCTACATTCTGGGCCATATATCATGCTAAGTGTTCCCTTAGGCCCCTGCACCAAAGTCTATCCCAGTACCCTTTAAATGTGCTATAATTGTACGATACTCCTCTGTTCTCTTGAAGGCCAGGACTGTATTATATTTTTTATCTCTGGATCTCCAACTTCTAGAACAGTGTCTGGCACAGATGGGTGTCCTGTGAATATTTGTTGAATGCATGTTTCAGTGAGAGTATTTTGTTAACGTGTGGGAATCCATTTATTTTTTGTGAAAATTATTTTGTATGATAAAAATCCTTGAAGCGTAAACCCAGACACATACAGTAATGCTTACTAATCTATTTAAAATATTTTAAGTATTATTTTTAAATTAATAAATCCAATGATCTAGTTTTAAAACAAGTGTGACCATGTTGGATCATTCTTAACAAAGACGCCAGCATAATCTTTTTATAGGGAATCAACTTAAGCCCCACACAGGTCACTTTAATTGTGTCCTCTAGATTAAGAAGATGAGCTATTCTGCCCTCTCCTTGTCGCCACCCCTTCCTCTCTGCCAGGTTAAAATTTTAATGGGTATTTACATACATATCTTTGAAATGGTGACTGAATTTTGACCAGCAATTTATGGTCTCGTCACAGAGGGCATAAGCAAGAAATCAAAATCCTCTCTGTCATTTTTGTCCAGTTGGGCAAATCAATGAGCATGCATTGCCTGTGTGCCTTCAGCAAAGCAGGCATTTGTGACTGCAACTCTGAATAGAAGTTTTCCTGTTTACCTTTTTATCACTTATTTAAGTTCTAAGGAGACAGACCTGGCCATTTTGTTACAGAATGGATGTTTTCAATGCAAAGAAAAAAAAAAATCACAGTTTTGAGTTTTTACAATGTTTGCCCCTTTTCCCAGCAGGGATGTGTTTTGAGTGCCAGAAGACAAAAAGTGTGGCCTCAACAAGCAGAATTTTAAAAAGAACATCATTTTCATTATGTAGTCAATCTCAATTACAAGCAAATGTTTTCTCTGTGGAGACTCTTCTCCTTTCAGGGCATTATGTGAGCCTCTTTTGTGGATTGAGAGAAAGGATCAGTGGTCAATAGGGAGCAGAGTGCTGTGTACAGTGGATTTTTGTATCCCTCCATCTCCTACATAATGCGTTTTGTCAGGAGAACAGCCCGCCATCCTGAGCAGATTTGCTGAATTAAAGAGCACAGCGGGGATAGGAAACTTGTTGCTAGGTGACTGACCGCCGCTGCTTGGCGGGTCTGGGCCGAAGGTGACTCTCTGCTTTTCTTCCACTACTTAATCTTGCCTTTTAATCTGCATCTATAATTAACTCTGTTAATGCCACACATCCATTTGTTTCTTCTTTACTGCACTTCAGGCAGCCAATTTATCATTATTTAGTGTTTTCACTCAAACAACAAACTATTTTTTCTCCATTAGCGTCATATGAGGTGCAACGTTCTGTAGTCAAAGAAAAATGTAGACTCAGTAGATATTGCCTCACTTCCTGTGAGAATTTTCAAGGTACTTTTTGCTGATTTGAATGTAAAATACATCCTTGAGGAAACACTTCTGTTGGCCATTATCGCTATAACTTGACTGGGCCTAATTAATTGAAATGTTCTTGGTGACTTTAAATTCTTCTCAGTGGTGACACATAAAATTAAAAATTACTTTATTTCTTGGAGGTTATATAACAGTTCAGCACATGGTGTTGCCTCCAGTATCGTTGCAGGATTTATTCTCTGTGGTTATTATCAGCCATGGAACCTGGACATGGATGCAATACCTAGGAATGCAAAAAAAGGAGGGACTTTGCAGAATTGACTCTAGCAGCAGCATCTGGAATTTAGCTTGGCTGATGTCAGCGGTTCAAATGTGGTGCTGGACCCGGTGGGAGAACTAAGGTGACTCTAAAGGATCAGTTCTGTGGCATGATTTTCAACACTGTTCCTGCCTAGATGGCTCCACCGCTGGCTCACTGACCTTCCTGAACATTCTATGTGCTCAGACATAATCTAAGAACTAAGAAACGCAGGTCAGTTGGCCTTGACCTGCATCTCTGTATTCATACAGGCAGTCTGGTGTAGTTAAAAGATGTGACCTGGAGACAGACTGACTGCCTGAGTTCAAATCCCAGGTATACTACTTACATGTTGTTTGACCTGAGGTAACTTATTTAACCTCTCTATGCCTCAGCTACCTTGACTCTGAAATAGTACTAATAATAGTGGCTGTCTCATTAGGGAGTTATATCTCATAGGATTAAATGAGTTAACATATGCAAAGCAATTAGTGCTTATCAGCTATTATTACATTGACAATATGATGAAACAATCATCTGATTTGTTTTTTACATGTCTTAAGACAAAACTGCATGCCCATGGTGAATAAAAATAATAAGACATGGAGACTAAATAATACCTTTCACTTACGGTTTTTACAGCAGTTTAATCACATGATCTCATTAATCCTCCAACTCCTCTAGTTTTGCAAATTCTTAATCTGTGTACAGAGATAGGTTACCATAACAAAGATAGCATAAATGCACATTTTTCTTAAGAATGTATATTTTGTGTGTACCATAATGCTATACTACAGTTTGGATTTTTAAAAAATATTCAATCTGACCCATTTAAATTAAGGAAAGGCAGGTTATGCAGGCTTTTATCCTAGACATATTTGGAGAGCATTAGGCTGTAATTAGACTAACTGGGGCTAGTTGGAGGTTATGATGGCTCTACTTCAGTGATGCATAAAAGCATCTTGCGCACAGAGAATTAGGAAGCCAGAATAAGGACCATTAGGATTTCATTTACTACATTTTCATTTGATCAATTTATACTCTTTAATGTGAAGGCCTATTTTGCATCTTTTATGAGGATATTAATTCTTTGCCTTTGACTCTCTTTAATACATGTCTATGAAATGTGGCTGCCTGCAAATCTATACTTGTGTGATGATGGAGGTGAGATTACATTATTGGAGAAAGTGGGCCTAGTCCATTGCTCCCTATCACACCAGACACAACAGGGCAGCTAAGAAACTTTTATTCTGAGAGTGTGCTAATAGCCCCAGTTTCTGATGAAGAGCACCTGAACCTATGCAACAAATTGAGCCAGATTCGATTTCAGGATATTGCTTCCTTATCTTTCCTATTGACCAGTAATAGTAAACTAACATAAAATAACATTTGAAGCAGATGGCTCAGCTGAGCACTTGTGTCTTCATAGATTATAAAGAATCCCATTTTAGAAGTGAAGAAAGTAAGCCCCAATGTTGTCTTAGCTGCCCAAGATGCCAGTCAGTTTGTGAAGCTCCAGAGCCTGTTTCTCAGTTTGCCAGATAAAGCACCTCATGAGGTGAAAGCTCCAAAAGGGCAGGGGTTGTGCGAGAAATCGTGTCTTCTGGGTGCACCACTATAATCCCAGCATTTCGTATGGGTGCTTGGTACATAGCAGGGGTTCATATCATATCTACTGAACAATAAATTAGTGAATAAATAAATTAACATATAAAGGAAAAGCTGGTATCCCTAGGATTCATTTTTCCCCCAGTAGTTTTCTTAAAGTGATTAAAATCGAACTCTTTAAAACAAATTTGAAGAATTACTATAAACTTGACTTTAAATTTTCTCATTTTCTCTCCTCCTTTTTAATAAATCCTCAACTTTTCAGTGGACAGTGTAGAGATTTGAATGGTCATTGGTTTAAAATTATGGAGTAAAGTGAGCTCAGTAATAATAACATCAGTTTAATTTCTCTATATCCATTATGGGATGAAACAAAAATAAAACAGATAATTTTAGAACCTATTTATTGCCTTTGCCTAAGGAAATATAACTAAAATTATAACATGTTTTGAAATCAAAAATTTTAGTCTTACTCTCTAATATTTAGGTGATTGTGATCATTAAAATTGAATAAAAGGGTCAAAATTTATATTTAAGCTTGAAAGTCTAGAAATCATATATCTTTTCCTGGTTAGCCTAATGACTATTTAAACAAATGTAACAAATAGTTATAATTATGTACCAGGAGCATTTACTAAATTAGTTTTATCATTCTAATATAATTAGGGAAAATTAGCATCAAATAAAGCTCATTAATAAACTTTGATATTTGGTGGCTGATTATCTCTGATTTTGCAGCAAAAAGGGAGTCTTTTAATTTATTACTAAAAATATGCCCTTTAGTTAATAAGTTTGGCTAATTGACATAGGTATGCATAATGAGAGCTATGCACTAATAGGAATATGAATATCCCTTTTTCATTTGTTAAAAACCTGACAACACTAATTATCAATCATTTTTCTGCAATAATTGTTTGCAGTTGTTTTCGAAATTTATGAATATTTGTTTGGATAAAGCTTTCTATTTTGCATTTTTTCCCATATTTTATGTGCTTCATGTTAACTGAATTACTTTTAGTATAATTCTATAAGCAAAGATTATTTAGATTAAAAAATGCAATCAACAGGGAAGATGTTTTGTAATGGTCTTCCTTTTAAAATAGAATATATCTGATAATTTGATTCATCTCATTATATGGTATAAACTTCAGTCGCTAAGATCTTGGTGAAAGTTCACATAATAATAAACACGTTTGAAAATTATGTTTATCATTGAGCAAACTAGACTAAGCAAGTGGTCAATCTCAAGAGAATACATGCAGCATTAAGGTACTCAAGAGAATACACACAGCATTAAGGTACCTCACATAGCTTTATCACAAATAGAATACGCCTATTTGTTTTACTGCCTTCAGTACATAATGCTGGCATCTAATCAAATCAAAAGTTCAATAGCCCTTGCCAAATATGTTTCTTTTAGAAAGTTATTTTTAAAAGATATAATTATGCTTATTTTTCTTATGTTTATGTGATTTTATAGTTATTATATAGCCAAGAGACTTTAACTTTTCACAAAGTATTATAACTCTCAGAAAACATTGCATGCTGATCATCAGATCCAAATAAAATTATACCTTTTGCGTTTAATTTTTTGTTTTTGAGACATAGTCTCACTCTGTCGCCCAGGCTGGAGTGCAGTGGTGTAATCTTGGCTCACTGCAACCTCCACCTCCCGAGTTCAAATGATTCTCCTGCCTCAGACTCCCAAGTAGCTGGGACTACAGGTGTGTGCCACCACGCCGGCTCATTTTTTGTATTCTTAGTGGAGACGGGATTTCACCATGTTAACCAGGATGGTCTTGATCTTCTGACCTCATGATCTGCCCGCCTCGGCCTCCCAAAGTGCTGGGATTACAGGTGTAAGCCACCATGCCTGGCCTTACTTTTAATTTTTTGTTTACTCCTTAGAATGCTGTGTTAAGTGTTTTGGATAAAGTGTAGTAATAATGAGGCATCTATTGCACTGTAAGACAGATTGTGATCTAGGTAGACACCATACAGTTCTTTTAGTATTTCCTTTCCTCCCTCAGAAATATTTATTGAGATTGGGAATCTTCTATGTGCAGGCATGTGAAATGCTGAGATCTGAGGTCTCTCTCTATATAGAAAGCAGCTTCTCCAGTCATATTTTTTTCCTAGGCCTCTGATATGGTTTGGCTGTGATTTGGCACTTCCACCAATATATTAACATTTCTGATTGATTGGCAATCCCTCAGAAGGCTGAGTGTTCTTAAAAGTAACATCTCTTCAAAGATGTTCTTTTTTTTTCACACGAAGAGTGCAACAAACTTTTTTTTTCAGTCTCACTCTTTTGCCCAGGTTGGAGTGCAGTGGCGCAGTCTCAGGTCACTGAAGCCTCTGGCTCCAAGATTCAAGCAATTTTCATGCCTCCCGAGTAGCTGCGACTACAGGCACATGCCAACACACCTGGCTAATTTTTGTATTTTTATCTTTTTTTTTTTTTTTTTTTTTTTAGTAGAAATGGGATTTCACCATATTGACCAGACAATATTCTGGCCAAATTCTGGCCAGGCTGGTCTTGAAATCCTGGCCTCAAATAATCCATCCACCTCGGCCTTACAAAGTGCCAGGATTAAGGTGTGAGCACTGTGCCCAGCCAACAAATTTAACATAAATAAATAAGAGGTATACTATAGGATGCAGATTTGGGGAGCAGCAATTCTAAATAGCCTGCTTCAGTGGAAGATCCCTAGGGTCTACAAACTGTAATTGGAGTTAGTTCTGATATGTGCGTTTCAAGAACTCAGTCATATATACATACAAAGAGTCTAAAGCCTATTCTTCTCCCTCAGTAGATTGTAATCTCTTGAAGAGCAGAGTCTATATTCCAGTACATGTTAACCCCACAGTAAATATTTGTTGAACTGAATAACTGAAGGATGACTGATATTAATGATAGAATAGTAATTATGAATTTGCAAAAATTAAAAAACATTACCTTCTACATCATAGATGAAAATTATACATTGAAAACCTATTATGATTCCATTACACAGAATTTATTCCTACCTAGAAATAAAACTGCCATTGTCAGAGAGCAAGGAGAATTGACAATGTTTCTGGAATAAATACAACATTTACATATGCTTATCATGCATCAGGTACTGTTGTAAGTGCTTTATGTATATTAACTCAATTAAGGTTCATATAAACCCTATGAGAAAACTGAGGCATAGAGGGACTAAGGAAATATCCTAGGGTCACATAAGCAGGTTTGTAACCCATTCATAACAAAATTGTTTATTGGTAATATTTTGAAACGTAGTTTATTCAAACTGTATTTTTTTAAACAACCAAAAGACTTAAATCTCTTATAGTCAAATTTTCAAAAGAAATATCACACTTTGGGAGGCCAAGGAGGGTGGATCACTTGAGGTCAGGAGTTCTAGACCAGCCTGGCCAGCATGGTGAAACCTTGTCTCTACTAAAAATACAAAAATTAGCCTGGTGTGGTGGTGCATGCCTGTAATCTCAGCTACTTGGGAGGCTGAGGCAGAAGAATCACTTGAAGCCAAGAGGTGGAGTTTGCAGTGAGCCGAGATGGCACCACTGCACTCTACTCTGGGTGACAGAATGAGACCCTGTCTCAAACAAACAAACAAACAAACAAAAGAAATATCAAACTGGGAAGTGGTGTCAGTAAGATGATGAATGAGGAAGCTACAGGCCTTCCTTCCCCTACAAAGACACCAGGTTAACAATGATACATAAACCAGAATACCTCTGAGAAATTGTGAGACCAGTTGAAAAACTATAGCACACAGGCCAATATAAAGCCAAGAACAGATTCAAGTGAAAGGCGATAGGAAAGTTCATATGCTTTGCTTGCTCATCTCTGTGCCCCCACCGCAATGTGGCTTAGCATAGTGCAACCAGGAGGAAATCCCTCAAACTCAAGCTCCTCCTTCTGTAGTGAATCACACATCCAGTGTTCTAAGTTGTGTGGGAGCTGCCAGAGGGACTAGTTTCTGTCTTGCTTGATGAATCAATGGCATAATTTGGAAGCTAATCAAAACAGAGATAAGCATTGCCACAAGTTAGAGCTACAGTTTTGCAGGCAGATGCCAGGGGAAGCAAGAAATCAGAGGTTTCAGAGTTGCTAAAGTCTCTAGCTAGGCTGATTGGTGAAATTCATCTGCACAAAGACTGCGAGTGGTGGCTGCTTTTACAAATACCCAAATCTCAAGGAAAGATTACAAGGTGTACAAAGAAACAAGGAATCATGGCCCAATCAAAGGAAAAGTAAAATCCAGAAACTGATCTTAAAGATATGCAGATCTATGAAATGCCTGACAAAGAATTTTAAATAGGCCAGGTGCAGTGACTCACATGTATAATCCCAGCACTTTGGGAGGCCAAGGTGGGTGTGTCATTTGAGCCCAGGAGTTCAAGACCAGCTTGGGCAACATGGTGAAACCTCATCGCTACAAAAAGTACACAAATTAGCTCGGTGTGGTGGTGTGCCCCTGTGGTCCCAGCTATTTGGGAGGCAGAGGTAGGAGGATCACCTAAGCCCAGGGAGATTGAGGCTGCAGTGAGCCATGATCTTGCCCCTAAACTCCAGCCTAGGCAAAAAAGTGAGACCCTGTCTCAAAAAAAAAAAAAAATTAAAATAACTTTATGAAGATTCTCAATGAGATAAAACATGTCAACAATTAAATGAAATAAGGAAAATAATGCATGAACAAAATGAGAATATCAAAAAAGAGATAGAAACTATTTATAAAAAGAACCAAACAAATTCTGTCAGTGAAAATTACAAATGAACTAAAAAAAATTATTACAGAAGTTGAACAGTGGACATGATCAGGCAAAAAATAAAAATAAAAAAACTGGAAGACAGGTCATCTGAAATTATCAAGTCAGAAGAGCAAAAAGAAAAAAAGAGTGAACAGAAGTGGAGAGTGCCTAAGGGACTTATGGGACATGATATCATTTGGATCTATATCCCCACCCAAATCTCATGATGAATTGTAATTGTCAATGTTGGAGATGGGGCCTGGTGGGAGGTGATTGGATCATGGGGGTGGAGTTCTCCTCAGTGGTTTAGCACATACCCTCTGTGCTGTTTTCATGAAAGTGAGTGAATTATCATAAGATCTGTTTGTTTAAAACTGTGTAGTATCTCCTCATTCTCTCAGTCTTGCTCCTGCCATGTAGGGCGCCTGCTTCTGCTTTGCCTTCCACCATAATTTTAAGTTTCCTGAGGTCTCCCCAGGACTAGACATCCCTTCTAAATTCTAAAATTCTCATATCCAGTTTAAATATGAGACTTGAAAATTATATAATGATCTTTAGTAGCCATCAAAACTATGGTTCTACTATTGAATCCTTTTTAAATTTTATTTTATTCTATTTATTTATTTATTTTTGAGATGGAGTCTTGCTCTGTCGCCCAGGCTGGAGTACAGTGGCATGATCTTGGCTCACTGCAACCTCTGCCTCCAAGGTTCAAGCGATTCTCCTGCCTCAGCCTCCCAAGTAGCTGGGATTACAGGTGTGCACCACCACACCCAGCTAAGTTTTGTATTTTTAGTAGAGACAGGGATTCACCATATTGGCCAGGCTGGTCTTGAACTCTTGACCTCAAGTGATCCTCCTGAGTTGGTATCCTAAAGTACTGGGATTACAGGCATGAGCCACTGCACCCAGCCCCACTATTGAATCCTTAGAGTCATTTTGCCTTACAGGAGGCAGGCTAACGTTTTCAAGACAAATCAGGTTATATCTTCATTCTAACCCCTGAATTCAAAACTCTAATGACATGCTGTTACGCTCTCAATAAAACCTGCACTACTTACCATGGCCTGTGAGGGTCTACATGATATGGTCCTTGCTAACTTTCTGATTTCATCACCTACCTCTCCTTCCTCATCTAGTCAAGTACTCCTAACTTCTTTCTGATTCCAGACCTTTGTCTTCTACCTAAAATAGTCTTCCTTCATATCACCCTCTACGTTAAAAACATCTTCCCTCTTTTGCCTTTCATATTGGTGGTTCCCTCACCTTATTTTGGTTATTATCCAAGTGCTGTCTCCTCAGAGAAAGGCCTTCCTTGACCACTTTATTTAACATAGTACTTCCATCGTGCTCCAGTTTCTCACCCTCCATTTCCAGTTAATTTTCTTCATACCACTTATTACATTCTGACACCTATTGGCTGACTTTCTCTTACCCATTTCCTAAGGCATGGGCACTCTCTGTTTTCTTATCTATCATATTCCATGCCTGGAACAACTCAAAATTTATTGAGACTTCAGGCACAAAAGAAGTCTCAATTATTGAGACTTTTCCAAAAAAAATTTTTTTTGTAGACACAATAAAGTGTATTAAAATACTTTCTTATGTCAAACCAAGTGAGTAAAATACAAGTATCACATACCCCTTTTAATACTAATGGACAGTTATCTATTTGTTTATTTTTTCTGGAAGGGGTGCTTAATTTTGTCACCAGTCAAAAGTCAGTCAACAAATATTTACTGAAAGCTTACTGCAAGCCAGTGACTATTCTGGTAAGCACACTTAAGAAAGAATCATGGGGCTGGGTGCAGTGGCTCATGCCTATAATCCCAGCACTTGGGGAGGCAGAGGCAGGTCGATCACCTGAGGTTAAGAGTTCACACCAGCCTGATCAACATGGTGAAACTCCATCTCTCCTAAAAACACAAAATTAGCCGTGTGTGGTGGCTCCTGCCTGTAATCCCAGCTACTTGGGAGGCTAAAAAAGGAAAATTGCTCAGCTGAGATTGTGCCATTGCACTCCAGCCTGGGCAACGGAGCAAGACTCCCTCAAAAAAAGGAAAGAAAGAGAGAAAAAAAGGAAAGAGAGAAAGAAGAAAGAAACAAAGAAACAAAGAAAGAGAAGAGGAAAGGAGAAAGACAAGAAGAGAAGAGAAGGGGGGAGAGGAGAGGAGAAGAGAAGAGAAGACGAGAAGAGAGGAGAGGAGAGGAGAGGAGAGGAGAGGAGAGGAGAAGAGAAGAGAAGAGAAGAGAAGAGAAGAGAAGAGAAGAGAAGAGAAGAGAAGAGAAGAGAAAGAAGAGAAGAGAAGAGAAAGAAGAGGAGAGGAGAGGAGAAGAGAAAGAAGAGAGAAGAGAAGAGAAGAGAAGAGAAGAGAAGAGAAGAGAAGAGAAGAGAAGAGAAGAGAAGAGAAGAGAAATCAAGGGCTGGCACAGTGGCTCCTGCCTAGAATCTCTGCCCTTTGGAAGGCTAAGACAAGAGGATATGTTGAGACCAGGAGTTTGAGACCAGCCTGGACAGTAAAGTGAGACCTTATCTCTACAAAAAATAATTAAAATATTAGTTGGGAATGGTGGTGTGTGCCTGCAGTCCTAGCTACTTAAGAGGCTAAACCTGGAGGATCACTTGAGTCCAGGAGCTTGAGGCTGCAGTGAACTGTGATCATGCCACTGCACTCTAGCCTGGGTGACAGACCAAGAATCTGTCTAAAAAAAAAAAAAAAAAGGAAAGAAAGAAAAAATCATGGCTTAAGAAAAAGCCAGTGACTCACTCTAAGCTCTCTGTTATCTGATTTGTTGAGAATTTAAGTCTAACTCTTCTCTATCTGAAAAGTTTAAGAATACATACAAAGTGAGTGACAGAAGTTTGTTATGCTAATTTCTGAATTCTTTCTTTCTTTCTTTTTTTCTTTTTAACAAACAAAGTTTGTTATGAATTCTTTTTAACAAACAAAGTTTGTTATGCTAATTTCTGAATTCTTTCTTTCTTTCTTTTTTTCTTGAGATGGTGTCTCACTCTCTCATTGAAGTTATCCTCCCGCCTGGGGCTCCCAAACTGTTGGGATTACAGGCATGAACCACCTCACCTGGCCATCTCATTTCTGAGTACTTCAAAGCCTCGTAGAAATCTAACATGATTTCTATTTCTATCTATAGATAATAAACTTTAAATAATATTTAAATGAAAGATCTCTAGCCAATAATCTAAGTTCCTACCTAAAGAAAGTAGAAAAATTGCTTGATGATTGTGACATAGAGAAAAAAATAGAAACTAGAAAAAGAAGAAAGTAAACCCAAAACAATCTGAAAGAAGAAAATGAAGAGAAATTGATGCAATTGAAAATAGGAAAATAGAGAAAATCAATACAATAAAAAGCTGGTTATTGGGAAAAAATATACTATAAATCTCTAGCAATAATGATACAGATTAAAAGAGAGAAGACAAAAATCACCAATGCCGGCAATGGCACAAGAAATATAATTGCAGATCCCACAGCCATTAAAAGGAAAATAAGACCAGGCATGGTGGCTCACACCTATAATCCCAGCACTTTGGAAGGCTGAAGGGAGTAAATCTCTTGAGCCAAGGAGTTCAAGACCAACTTGGGCAACATGGTGAAACTTTATCTCTACAAAAAATACAAAAATTAGATGGATGTGGTGGCACACACCTGTAGTCCCAGCTACTCAGGAGGCTGAGGTGGAGGGATCGATTGGGCCTGGGAGGTCAAGGCTGCAGTGAGCTGTGATTGTGCCACTGCACTCTAGCCTGGGTCACAGAGTGAGCCCCTGTCAAAAAAAGAAAGAAAGAAAGAAAATAAGGACTAATACTGTATTAGTCAGGGTTCTCCAGAGAAACAAAACCAAGAGGATGTATGTGTGCACATAGATAGATAGATAGATAGATAGATAGACAGACAGATAGATAGATAGATTTATTTTAAGAAAATATGTGATTATGGAGTCTGGTAAATCTAAAATCTACAAGCTGGGCTGTCAGGCTAGAAACTCAGAAGAGACCTGATGCTGCAGTTCAAGTTCAGAGGCCATCACACTGAAAACCCAGAAAAGAGCCAATGTTGCAGTTCAAGGCTGAAAGCTGTCTCCTGCAGTATTATTCTTTGTTCAGGGGAGGTCAGTCTTTTCGTTCCATTCAGTCCTTTAACTGATTAGATGAGGTTCATCCACATTATTGAAGTCCACCAATTTAAATGTTAATCTCCTCTACAAACATCATTACAGAAACATCCAGAATAATGTTTGACCAAATATATTGGAAATTGTAACCCAGTCAAGTTGACCCATAATATTAAATATCTACCAAACATTTAAAGAACTAACACCAATTTTATATAGTCTGTTTCAGAAAATAAAAGAGAAAGGGATACCTCCCAATTAATTTAAGAGGCTAATATTGCCCTAACACCAAGACCAAAAAGACAGACAATATCAAAAAAGCAAAACCAAAAACAAACCAAAAACCCCCACAAAACTACAGACCAACATTTCTAATAAACTCAGACATAAAAATTCTCAACAAAATATTGGCAAGTTGAAGCCATCCATGTATAAAAAGATTACTATGACCAAGTGGAATTTATCCTGCCTATGCAAGGCTGCTTCCCAAATTCAAAAATAAATCAATGTAATCCACCATATCAACAGGCTAAGGAGAAAAATCACATGATCATATCAATTGAGGAAGAAAAGGCATTTGACAAAATGTAACACCCACTCATTTAAAACAAACAAACAAACAAAACCTCTTAGTAAACTAGGAATAGAGGAATAATAGTTCCTCAACTTGATAAAGAGTATCTGTTTAAAAACCCCGATGGTTAACATTATACTTCACAGTAAAAGACTGAATGTTTCCTTTAAGATCAGAAACAAAGCAAAGATGTCCATTTCCTCTTATTCAACATAATACTGGAAGTTCTAGACACTTCAATGAAACAACAAAGAGAAATAAAATCTATACAAATTGAAAATGAAGGACAAAATCTGTTCTGATGTGCAATGATATGATTATCTATGTGTGTAGAAAATTCTAGGGAATCTACAAAATTAAAATTAAAGCTCCTAGAGCTAAGAGGAGCCAGAGAAAACAAGATGGTATAATTTGGATGTTTGTCACTGCCCAAATCTCATGTTAAATTGTAATATCCAATGTTGGAGGTGAGGCCTAGTGGGAGGTATTTGGATCATGGGGGTGGGTCCCTCATAAATGGCTTGGGCCAGCCCCATGGTAATAAATAAGTACTCACTCTGAGCTCACCAGAGATATGTTATTTTTCAGGTGTGTGGCACCTCTCCCCTCCACCACCTCCTGGCCTCTCTTGCTCCCGCTTTTGCCATGTGAAGTGCCTGCTCCAACTTCACCTTCCACAATGACTGTAAGCTTCCTGAGGCCTTCCAGAAGCTGATGCAGGAGCTGTGTGTCGTATAGAGCCTGCAGAACTATGAGCCAATTAAGCCTCTTTTCTTTATAAATTACCAGTCTCGGTATTTCCTTATAGCAAAGTGAGAACAGTCTAATACACAAGATTAACACACAAATATCAATCATATTTATACATACAGTGGTTCCCCCTTTCCAGTTTTGCTTTCCATGGTTTTGGTTACTCATGGTCAATCACAGTCTGAAAAGATTAAATGTAAAATTTGAGATGTAAACAATCCGTATTTACATTGTGCAACATTCTGAGTAGCATGATGGAATCTTTTGCCATCCTGCCCCGTCTCACCTGGGATGCGACTTATCTCTTTGTCCAGTGTATCCACACTGTATATGCCCACCCATTAGTCACTTAGCAGTCATCTTGGTCATTAGATCAACTGTCCTGGTGTCACAGGGCTTGTGTTAAAGTAACCTTTATTTCACTTAATAATGATCCCAAAGCATAAGAGTAGTAATTATGACATATTGTTGCAGTTGTTATATTTTATTATTAGTTATTGTTGTTAATGCTTTACTGCCTAACTTACAGATTAAACTTTACCATAGGTATGTATGTGTAGAAAAAGGCATAGTATATATAGCATTTGGTAATATCCATGGTTTTAGGTATCCCCTGGGGGTAAAGGGTGAACTACCCTGCTAACAATAAACATGTGGACACTAAAATTAAAAACCTAATGCTATTTGCAATTGCTCTGAATAAAATTGAATAATTACACTTAACAAAATGGATGTAGAATCTGCATGCTTTGAAAATGACAAAATGCTGATAAAAGAAATAAAAGAAAACCTAAATAAATAGAGACATACCATGTTCGAGGATTAGAAGATTTTATGCAATAAAGATGACAGTTACAGTTCTCTCAAACTGATTTAAAGTAATTCTTATTAAAATTGAAGAAGGGGGGGAAAAAAGAAAGAAAAAACAAATAAAATTGAAGAAGAGATTTTTGTAAGCATAGAGAAGCTTATTCTAAAATTTACATTAAAAGGCACAGGCCCTAGAAAAACTAAAACATCTTTAAAAAGAAGAATACAACAGAAAAACTCACTCTACCCAATATTAAGGCCTACTGAATAGCAACAATAAACAGGACAGAGTGGTGTTGTTGTTAGAGGGATAGACACATAGGTCAATGGAACAAAACAGAAAACCTGGAAATACACCCACACAAATATGTCCTATTGATTTTTTGCAAAGGTGCAAAAGCAATACAATGGAGTAAGGACAGCCTTTTCACAAAAGGCAAAAAATGACCTAAACCACATGCTTTATACAAAAATTAACTCAAAATGTATCATAGACTTAAATGTAAAATATAAAACTATATGACTTTTGAAAAAAAAGAAGAAAATCTTCAGAATCTAGAATTAGAGAAAGTTATTAGACTTGGCACCATAATCCATAAAAGAAAAAAAGCACAATCCAGAACTGAAAAAAAATAGATACATTGAACCTTATCCAAATTAAAAACTTTTTCTCTGTGAAAGCTCTTGTTAAGAGGATGAAAAAAGGCTACTGACTAAAAGAAAATATCTTCAAAGTACATACACAAAAAGTACTATTATGTAGAATATATCAAGAACTCTCAAAACTCAACATTAAAAACAGTCTAATTTGAAAATGAACAAAAGATTGAAAATGGGCATTTTATTGAAGAGGATATACAGATGGCAAATAAACATATGAAAAGACATTCAATATCATCAGCCATTAGAGAAATGCAAATTCAAACCATGAGATATCACTACACATCTATTATTAGAATGGCAAAAATTAAAAATTATGCATTTCTGTAAAATTACATGTCTGGTACTTTTTCTTATTTTTTTCTAACAGATTATTGGTGATATATATGAGTTATAGATTTTTTATTTTGATTTATATCTGGTTTCTATACTAAAATATCTTATTAACTCTAATAGCTTTTCCATTGGTTTTCTTGGATAAACAAATGAACATGTTGAAAATACAATTTTGGATCCTATTTTCTAGTTGGTATAGTTGCTGTTTCTTTTATTTTGACTCCTTTAATAACTTGAAACTTTAGCTTCCAAGAAAATATTAAAGAATATTGGTTTTCTCAGCCATTTGTATTTTGTTTCTTTAATATTCCTAGGGCTTACAATTAAGTATAGTGTTGGTTACAAACTTAAAATATTTTTTGGAGGAATATATTTGTTTGTGTGCTTTTTATGAGGAAAATATGCTAAACATTAATGAATGCCTTTGACATCTATCAACATAACACTTTTTAAAAATTTCTTTAAGCCAGGCAGAGTGACTCATGCCTGTAATCCCAGCACTTTGCGAGGCTGTGGCAGGTGGATTTCTTGAGCCTGGGAGTTCAAGACCAGCCTTGACAACATGGTGAAACTCTATCTCTACAAAAAATTTGAAAAAGCTAGCTGGGCATGATGGCACATGCCTGGTGGCACATGTCTGTAGTCCCAGCAACTCAGGAGGCTGAGGTGGGAGGATCAATTGAGCCCAGGAGATGGAGTCTGCAGTGAGCTGTGATCATGCCACTGCACTCCAACCTGGGTGACAGAGCAGGACCCTGCCTTAAGAAAAAAATATTCTTTGACCTAGTAATATAAATAGATCTCTCATATCTATTCATATGATATCATATGAATAGATTTATTAATACTAAATCATCATTGCACTTTAAAAAATAATCTATGGGTAATGTCATATAGTTTTGGGTTTAATTTTCTAATATTTTATTTAAAAGTTATTCCAAATTTGTTGATGGATTATCTGTAGTTTTCTTTTTTTAACTTTTATTTTATTTTTGTGGGTACATAGTAGGTGTATATATTTATGGGGTACATGAGATGTTTTGATACAGGCATGCAATGTGAAATAAGCACATAGTAAAGAACGGGGTATCCATTCTCTCAAGCATGTATCCATTGAGTTGAAAACAATTCAATTGCACTCTTTATTTTAAAATGCAGTTATTATTGACTATAGTCACCCTGTTGTGCTGTCAAATAGTAGGCCTTATTCATGCTAAGTATTTTCTGTACCCATTAACCATTCCCACCTATCTGCCCCACCTATCCTTCCCAGCCTCTGCTAACCATCCTTCTACTCTCTATGCCCATAGTTCAATTGCTTTGATTTTTAGATCCCACAAATAAATGAGAACATGAGATGTTTGTCTTTCTGTGCCTGGCTTATTTCACTTAACATAATGACCTCCAGTTCCATCCATGTTGGTGCAAATAACTGGATCTCATTCTTTTTTATGGCTGAGTAGTACTCCATTGTGTTTATGTAGCACATTTGCTGTATCCATTCATCTGGTGATGCACACTTAGGTTGCTTCCAAATCTTAGCTATTGTAAGCAGTGCTGCAACAAACATAGGAGTAAAGATGTCTCATCGATATACCAATTTCCTTTCTTTTCGGTATACACCCATCAGTGGAATTCCTGGATCATACAGTAGCTCAGTTTTTAGTTTTCTGAGGCATCTCCAACTGTTCTCCATAGTGGTTGTACTAATTTACATTCCCACCAAGAGTGTACAGGGTTCCCTTTTCTCCACCTCCTAACCAGCATTTATAATTGCCTGTCTTTCGGATTTAAGCAATTTTAACTGGGGCAAGATGACATCTCATTGCAGTTTTGATTTGCATGTCTCTGATGATCAGTGATGTTGAGCGCCTTTTTATATGCTTGTTTGCCACTTGCATGTCTTCTTTTGAAAAATGTCTATGCAGATATTTTGCCCATATTTTGATCAGATTATTGGATTTTTTTCCTATAGAGTTGTTTGAGCTCCCTATATATTCTGGTTATTAATCCCTTATCAGATAGGTAGTTGGCAAATATTTTCTCCCATTCTCTGGGTTGTCTCTTTAATTCACTTTGTTGATTGTGTCCTTTGCTGTGCAGAAGCTCTTTAACCTGATTTAATCCCACTTGTCCATTTTTGCTTTGGTTGCCTATGCTTGTGTGATACTGCTCAAGAAATGTTTGTCCAGATGAATGGCCTGAAGATTCCCCCATCCCTGTGTTTTCTTATAGTAGTTTTATGGTTCGAACTTTTAGTTAAGTCTTTAATCCATTTTGATTTGATTGTTTTGCATACAGCAAGAAATAGGGATCTTGTTTCATTCTTCTGCATATGGAGAAGTTTTTCCAACACTATTTATTGAAGAGACTGTCTTTTCCCCAATGTATGTTCTTGGCATCTTGGTTGAAAATGAATTCACTGTAGGTGCGTAGATTTGTTTCTCAGTTCTGTATTCTACTCCATTGGTCTATGTGTCTGTTTTTATGCCAGTACCATGTTGTTTGGGTTATTAAAGTTCTGTAGTATAATTTGAAGTCAGATAATGTGATTCCTTCAGTTTTATTCCTTTTGTTTAGGATAGCTTTGGCTATTCTTGGTCTTTTCTGATTCCATATAAATTTTAGTGTTGTTTTTTCTATTCCTGTAACAAATGTCATTGGCATTTTGCTAGGGATTGCATGGAATTTGTAGATTGCTTTGGGTAGTATGAATATTTTAACAATATTGATTCTTCCAATCCATGAACATGGAAGATTTTCCCATTTTTTGGTGTCCTCTTCAATTTCTTTCACCAGTGTTTTATAGTTTTCATTGTAAAGATTTTTCACTTCTTTGGATTAGTTAATTCCTAGATGTTTAATTTTATTTGTGGCTATTGTAAATGGGATCTTAAAATTCTATTTTTCAGATAGTTCACTGTTGTAATATAGAAGGCTACTGAATTTTGTGTGTTGCTTTTGTATCCTGCAACTTTACTGACTTTGTCAGTACTGATAGTTTTTTAAGAGGAATATTTAGATTTTCTAAATATAAGATGGTATTATCTGAAAACCACAATAATATGACTACTTCTTTTCCAATTTGGATGCTCTTTATTTATTTCTCTTGTCTGATTACTCTAGCTGGGACTTCCAGTATTATATTGAATAACAGTGGTGACAGTGGGCATCCTTGTCATGTTCCAGATCTTAGAGGAAAGGCTTTCAGTTTTTCTCAATTCGGTATGATACTAGCTGTGGGTCTGTCACTTTGTTTTGTGTACAATTTTTATTAAATGTTGGTATCAGGGTTATTAAAGTGATTTGAAATTCTCTCATATATTTTTGCTTCTCAGTGCAGCATATTTTTTCAATATTTCTCATACTTTATAAAGCATATAAATTATTTCTTGGCAACTTGATAGTGGCAATCATTAAAATCCTTAAGACCTAATACGTTCCATAGAGGCAATTTTTAATAAACTTTTCAATTTGTTACATGGCTATTTTTCTTGAGTCAATTTTTATAATGTACATTTTCTCAGAAAAGTATTCCTTCTATCTGATCTTCTCATTTTGAAGAGAAGCCAGAAATTTTCATTACAGTAGTACTCCTTTTATTAAAAATAATTTTAGGCTTACATTAATGTTAACATCTATGTAACCACAGCAAAATTATCAAAGCCAAAAAAATTAATGTTAGTAGATTATTAGCTAATTTGAAAACCAATTTTCCTATTAATATCTTTTTTTTTCTGAAACAGGATCCTGTCAGATTCCATATTGCATTTACTTGTCTTCTTTGTCCTTATTTTTTAATGTTAACAGATAAGTTATAACACTGCAGGACTAACAAGACCCCAGATCTCTAATTTGCTACTTCTAGACAAGCAAGACACAGTTAACGCTTATGTCTTGTGTATCATCAGCAACAGCTGTCCTGAAACTAAACACAGGGTTGATGAAAATTGATAGAATATAGAAAAGTGAGTGTTCACTATATCTTCACTTTCTTTAATTTGCCAGAGGGATATTTCCTGAACTTATTGTATCATGTAGAAATCAATTTTTATTTTCTTATTCTGGTATCCTCTACATCTTGTATGGCCTAGCATATAGTAGATGTTGAGTATCTGTCAATAAATGAGTAAATTCTGACAAAAACAAAATGTTAGCCATTTGGGAAAAGTTTCTACTAGCAAGAATGTATGTGTGCTATATTTTTGTGTACATGTGATGTTTTTGTTTGTTCATTATCTATTTTCCTTTCTTTTGGAATAGTAACATTTACCTTTTGGAAACAATTTTTCCCAATACTATGCAGTCTTGCCAGAACCATCAGTTAAGGTGCCAAGAAGTGAGCAAATGACTCAGGTTAGACCAATAAAGTTTTCCTGGAATTTCAAGCTTTGAGCGCCTGCTCAATGAATGGCTGGAGTGGATTCATTCCATTGGTAGAACACTGAATGGACCTAGAATCCTGGAATTTTTCTGATTCCTATCCTTCCCATGGCTTAATTTGTTTAGCTTTTGGTTCTATTTTATAAGCTACTTCCATCCTTCCAATAAATCCTCACTTCCCCACCCCCAACCTTGGATTGGCTGTATTTAGTCAGTGTCAGTTTCTATTGCTTATAAAGAAAGAAATCTAAGATATATATGAAATAAGAAGTGAAAAGCCTATTTCTAGATTTTCTTCCCTAAATAAGTAGAAATAAGCAAAATCGAAGTTCTCCCCTCTTCCACATGTAAGCTAATCATGTCCTTTGTAATACAGTTTAACATCCATATATCAATTACAGTATAGTGTATAGTATATAGTATAGTATAGAATAGTATCAGCTATGGATATATCTATATTACATACAACATATATCAATATCATTATATAATTATGTTATATATTATATATTAATGTTAAGATAATGATTACACATTAATTTTAACAATATATCTTAATATAAAAGTGATATAAGATATCGCAAACAATACAATACTTTTTCATGAAAAAAATTCAAATAGATACTTCATCTTGGAAGACAATAATCAGGCATTTCTCAAGCTACTAGATTAACGTTTAATGAATTTAATATTACTTTTTAAACACATATATAATAATCTGAAAAATACATTATTTGACTTCCAAATCCTTGGTAATAATGATCCACTATTTTCTAAAATATCTTACCCTATAATAGTTTGCACAATTGAATCATAATAGAAAAAATAATGACACGTTTAAACTATTTGCTTATAAGACTCTTGACATAGTTGTGTTATTTTTCTTTATGTGTTTACAATATGGAATTTGAAGACATCACAATAAAAATAATACTTATTACTGATTTATAAATATGTGCTTATTAACTTATAATAAAAATACATGCATTTGTATCCAATTTCATTTCTTAACATAAAGATGTGGTAAAAGCATTGACCATCAAATGTCATCTCTCCTATATTGATAGCTCAGAGAAAAGGTAACTACATTTGAAATCCAGGAAAAAAATTGTTAAGGCTTCAGCACTACCTTGTCAAATCACTGTGACTAACATTCAGCAATAAATGACAAAACCCAGAAATACAAATAGCTGTTTTTCAGTATTGTCAGTACTTACTATTGACCTAATCTCTGTGTTTAGTCTCTGATAATCTTAATTCTGAAATGTCACTTCCTTTAAGAACTAAAGAAAAATACAGTGTACATAACGTCCCATGAAATCTGAATAGTTGTTCTAGATTGGTCTTAGTTTTACAGACAGAAAGAAACAGATCATGAAAGATGTTAAATTGTGTCAATGAAATGTTAATCCTCTTTTAGTGGGGGTTTTTTTTTGTATTCTCCCTTGTTATCTAAACCAGAAAATACTTAGTTGTGCTTATTAATAGATGAAAATTTGTAAGAAGTGAAATGCACTTTGGGAGGCCAAAGCCAGAAGATGACTTGTGGCCAAGAGTTTGAGACCATCCTGGGGAACATACATAGCAAGACATTGTCTCTACAAAAAATGTTTTAAAAATTAGCTGGGTATGGCTGGGCACAGTGGCTTATGCCTGTAATTCCAACACTTTGAGAGGCCAAGGCTGGCAGATCATAAGGACAGGAGTTCGAGACCAGCCTGGCCAACATGGTGAAACCCCATCTAAACTAAAAATACAAAAAATTAGTTGGGCATGGTGGCATGTACCTGTAATCTCAGCAACTCAGGAGTCTGAGGCAGGAGAATTGCTTGAACCCAGGAGGCAGAGGTTGCAGTGAGTGGAGTTCGTGCCACTGTACTTCAGCCTGGGAAAGAGAGTAAAACTCCAATTCAAAAAAAAAAAATTAGCTGGGTGTGGTGGTGTTTGCCTATAGTGCCAGCTACTTGAAAGACAGAGGCAGGAGGATAGCTTGAGTTCAGGAGTTCAAGTTTGCAGTGAACTATGATCACATCACTGCATTCCAGTCTGGGAAACATAGCAAGACTCCATCTCTAAAAATCAATCCATCCATCAATTAATTAATTAATTTTTAAAAATAAGTAAAATGGCAGCAGCATATGTCAAAACAGCTAGCACGTCAGTGTACTTTCTATAATCCTGTTCTGTTCAGATCACCTGTACCTTCCAGAAAGGAGTAATTCTTTTTATAATATAAAGAAAAGGCTTGCCATATAGTTACATTTTTTCTTTTTATATGGCATAGAGGAGCTTGCTTCATTTCTCAATTAAAAATTTAATGGCAATTTCTGAGGCATGATTCTCTAGATTTTACTGGCTTATAAATTTCAGTAGTTTTCAAAAAAAATGTTAATCATTTACTCAACAAATATTTGTGAAGTATTATTATGTGAAAAATCCTGTGCTAGGTGTTTTGGAGACAGTGGAGAACAAGACAGACTTAGTCCCTCACCTCCTGGAACTTACAGCCTATTAGCAGGTGCAAGCATTTAACAAGTACATAATTTTTGTATAATTAAAATTGTGATAAGTTATATGAAGGAAGTATGCAGGGTGTTCTGAAAGTATAAAACAGGTATTACAGTAGTCTTTGGGACAGGAAGGAAAACATCTTTGAGGAAGTGGCATGAATCAGTGAAAATCTTGCTAAGAAAGTCTATGATTCTCTTCAGATCTGAAGCCACATTTATGATGACTTTTCTGTTTAAGCTAGTCTGAGTTGGGTGTCTGTTTCTTACATGTGAGAATCTTAACTAATATGCCATTTAATGTCAATTAAGAAGTAAAATTACTTTTGTTCAAGATATTCAGGAAAAAACATTATTATTAGGGTTTAAGTTGCTATGTGAAGTTCACTTCTAATTGCAATTCATTTTTCCTAGGTAATTTTTTTAAGCTCATTCCCCAAAGAAAATGTAATCATTCAATACATTCACGGGTATGTTTTTGAAATTCAGAAAAATTATACTTTAGGTCAAATTAATTATCCACTAGGACAAAAATATTATTTCAAGTATTTTCAAATAACATTAAGGAATATCAAAGGAGACTATTTTTCAAAGTTATCATCTGCACATACATTTACCAAGTATATACTGCATACTATATAGTAATTTAGTAAACATTTATTGAGTATGTACTAAGAACCAGACTATAGGATGTAAAGATTAAAGACCAAATTAGGAGAGAGATCCAAGATGGCCAATTAGCAGCAGCTCAGGAAGGTAGCTCCCAGTGAAAGCGCAGAGAACGAGTGGACGCCGCACTTTCAGATGAATTTTTGTTACCCACAGACCGGGAGATTCCTGGCGGAGGAGCCACACGGGTCGCCAGCGCGACTGTTTTGGCCAGCGCGGCTGTTTTGCCAGTGCACTGGCACGGCGCTTCTCAGTGTGGAGTATATGGGACTGGGTGCCCTTTTAGACAGGCTCGACTGGTCCCATCCCCACAAGGAGAACAGCAGTTGGAAGCACTGAGGACTGAGAGTTTCACAGCAAGCACAGCCGAACCCAGGAAGGTCCAGCTCTGTGGGGAACAGGCGTCCGCCAAAGGAGAACTAAGAAACACAAAAAACTTCATCACCGGGCAGAGATCCAAGATGGCCATGTAGCAGCAGCTCAGGATTGTAGCTCCCAGTGAAAGTGCAGAGAGCGAGTGGATGCTGTAATTTCAGACGAAGTTTTGATGGCCACAAACTGGGAGATTCCTGGTGAAGGATCCACACGGGTCACCCGTGCAATTCTTTTGGACAGCGCAGCTGTTTTGCCGGTGCCCTGGTGCAGCGCTTGTCAGTGCGGAGTATACAGGACTGGGTGCCCTTTTAGTTGGGCTCGGCTGGTCCCATACCCACAAGGAGAACAGCAACTGGAAGCACTGAGGAATGAGAGTTTCACAGCAAGCACAGCTGAAGCCAGGAAGGCCTAGCTCTGTGGGGAAGGGGCATCCACCAAAGGAAAACTAAGAAACAGAAAAAACTTCATCACCAACAAGCCAGACGTCCACTCAGAGACCCAATCTGAAAGTCGGCAATTACAAAGATGACAGGTGGATAAATCCACAAAGACGGGAAGAAACCACTGCAAAAAGGCTGAGAACACCCGAAATCAGAATGCCTCTCCTCCTACAGGGGATCACAGCTCCTCATCAGCAAGAGAACAAGGCCTGATGGAGAATGAGTGTGATGATCTCACAGAATCAGGCTTCAGAAGGTGGATAATAAGAAACTTCTGTGAGCTAAAAGAACATGTTCTAACCCAATGCAAAGAAACTAAGAACTTGAAAGAAGATTTAACGAAATGCTAACGAGAATGGACAACTTAGAGAAGAATATAAGTGAATTGATGGAGCTGAAAAACACAACACGAGAACTTCGCGAAGCATGCACAAGTTTCAACAGCTGAATTGGCCAAGGAGAAGAAAGGATATTAGAGGTCGAAGACCAACTTAATGAAATGAAATGAGAAGACAAGATCAGAGAAAAAAGCGTAAAAAGAAATGAACAAAGTCTCCAAGAAATATGGAACTATGTGAAAAGACCTAATCTACGTTTGATAGGTGTACCTGAATGTGATCAAGAGAATGAATCCAAGCTGGAAAATACTCTTCAGGATGTTATCCAGGAAAACTTCCCCAACCTAGCAATGCAGGCCAATATTCAAGTACAGGAAATATAGAGAACACCACAAAGATATTCCTCAAGAAGAGCAACCCCAAGGCATGTAATCGTCAGATTCACCAGGGTTGAAATGAAGGAGAAAATGCTAAGGGCAGCCAGAGAGAAGGGTCGGGTTACCCACAAAGGGAAGCCCATCA
>CAUYQU010003097.1:0-10861 GCA_963574635.1 Cheracebus regulus
GGGTGACTCAGGTTTTTAGCCTGGGGAACTGTTAAAGATGGTGTTGGCAGGAACTAGATGATGTAGACTGCAGGGTGAGCCAGCTGGGGAAAGGAAGGAAGCAGGAGGTCAGTTTTTATCATGTTAAGTTTGAGCTGCCTGCTAGCCGTATCCACAGTGATGTGGAGATGTCAGACATTTGGACATGTGTGCTGGGAGTTCTGGGCAGAGGTTGGGCTATCTGGATGGTATGTAAAGCCCTGACACTGGATGCCACCACCAAAGAGGCAAAATAGCATAGATGGAGAAGAGAAGAGGTACCATCCTGAGCCCTGGGGCACACAGTGTTGAAGGAGAGGGAGAGGAACAAGCAAAGGAGAGTGAGACAGTGTGGACAGTGGCATAGGAGGGCAGGCAGAGAGCGTGGCATCCTGGCATTTGAAGGCAGTATTTCGGGGAGGAGGGAGTAATCAACAAAGCATGAGACTTATCATTTTACATGACCATTGTGTCTTCTGCTGGCAGGACCCAACACACCTGGCATCCAGGACCATTTCTGAATCTCATTCTTCCTTCCCTAACCTCATCTGTTCCTTTCCCTTCCAAGTCCTTTCCTTCAGCCAGGCAGCGGGCTCACAGACTTCTTGTTTTGGCCTTAAGTAAATCACTCATCTCTCAGTGTCTCTAATTCCTCCTTTTTTAAATGAATTACCATGAGAATTAAGTGAGATGGGTTATCACTTAGCAAGAACCTGTTCCCCAGCTAGTTTAATTGTTCTCAGTTCCCTCCCTTGTGCCTTTCTGTGCCACCTCCTCTCCTGCCTCTCTACATCTGACCTATCTTTTTGTGACCAGCCAACCCCCTCTTCATCTAAGAGAACTTGACTTGCTGCTCCACCTGTCTCAGAACCCTCCTCCTGGAGGCGTGATCATTCTGCCATTCCCCCGTAGTCCTTTACCTGACCTCTAAATCTGTAAGAGCTGAGCAAGAAACGACTGTCCTTTGTTTACTGGGAGCATGCTTCCATGGGGCACAGTTCCAGGCATGGAGCGAATGGTGCTCTACACTGTTGATTTCACAGCAGAAAGTATTCCCATTACATACATGGGAAAACCGAGATCACAAAGAGCCTCGTTCTGTGGTCTGCGGCCTCTTTCCCCTCATCTTGATTAATTTAAGTGTCGTTCAGAAGAAGCCTTATTTTGTTTTCAAGTCCAGAGGAGCTTTTCTTTTTCTTTTATTGAGATAGTCTTGCTCTGTCACCCAAGCTGGAGTGCAGTGGTGCCATTTCAGGTTCAAGCGATTCTCCTGCCTCAGCCTCCTGAGTAGCTGGGACTATAGGTGCGCGCCACCACATCCAGCTAATTTTTGTATATTTTGTAGAGATGGGTTTCGTCATGTTGGCCAGGCTGGTCTTGAACTCCTGACCTCAGGTGATCCACTCACCTCAGCCTCCCAAAGTGCTGGGTATGAGCCACTGTGCCCACCACTTTTTTTTCTTCACAGCAGATCTTTCCACATACTGCTATTTGTAGATGAGAACTGGCACCTGATTCTAGAATGAGGTCTAGAGACTGAATGCCGATATAAAAACGTTTGCATGTGACATTTGTTTGCCTTTAGTTTCTTTTCATTTTGAAGTCTTTAATTGCTAGTGGGCCTCAGATCTCAGCTGACAGCAACCTCCGCCTCCCAGGTTCAAACAGTCTCCTGCTTCAGCCTCCCAAGCAGCTGTGATGACAAGCGCCACAGGTGTGTACCACCACACCTGGCTAATTTTTTGTATTTTTAGTAAAAATGAGGTTTCACCTGGTTAGCCAGGCTGTCTCGAACTCCTGACCTCAGGTGATCCACCTGCCTCAGCCTCCCAAAGTGTTGGGATTACAAGCATGAGCCAGCTGTTTTTTTGTTTTGTTTTGTTTTGTTTTTAGACAAGGATCTTGCCCTGTTGCCCAGGCTGGAGTGCAGTGGCACATTCACAGCTCATGCAGCCTCAACCTCCCAGGCTCAAGCAATCCCACCTCAGGCTCCTGAGTAGCTGGTACTACAGGTGTGCACCACCACACCTGGCTAATTGTTGTATTTTTTGTAGAGATGGGGTTTTGCCATGTTGCACAGGCTGGTCTTGAACTCCTGACTTCAAGTCAGAAGTTGAAACAATTCTGCCTCAGCCTCCCAAGTAGCTGGGATTATAGGCACCGCAGGTGCGCGCCACCACGCCTGGCTAATTTTTTGTACTTTTAGTAAAAATGGGCCTCCCATGTAGCTGGGATTTACAGGTGCCTGCCACCACACCCAGCTAACTTTTGTATTTTTAGTAGAGACGGGTTTCACCATGTTGGCCAGGCTGGTCTCGAACTCCTAGCTGCAGGTGATCCACCTGCCTCAGCCTCCCAAAGCGCTGGGATTACAGGCATGAGCCACCATGCCCAGCACATTTTTTAAAATGTTTAAATTTACACTAAGTGAAATGCTTGGCTCCTAAGTGTACAGTGTGGCCAGTATCTGCATCAAGAGGCAGATCATTTCCATTATTCCAGGGGCCCTTCATGCCTGTTTTCAGTTCTTCCTACCCAGAAGCATCCACTGACCTGGCTTCTATCACCATAGCTTAGGTTTGCCTCTTAGAGCTTTGTATGAATGAAATCTTGCGATATTTATGATGTTTTTAAGTTTTCTTGTCAACATGCTTTCATTCTCACATTAGCCTTTGTCAGAAGAAAAATGTGAGATACATACAGCAGCAGGTACAGCAGTCCCCTCGTCCCTCTTTTTTTCTTTTTTTGAGACACAGTCTCACTCTATCACCCAGGCTGGAGTACAGTGGTGCGATCTTGGCTCACTGCAACCTTCCTCCTCCCGGGCTCAAGCAGTCCTCCCACCTCAGCCTCCTGAGTGGCTGGAACTAAAGGTGGGCACCACCATGCTAATTTGGTAGAGACGGGATTTCCCCATGTTACCTGGGCCGGTCTCAAACTCCTGGGCTCAAGCAATCCGCCTGCCTCGGCCTCCCAAAGTGCTGGGATTCACAGGTGTGAACCACAATACCCAGCCTGATCTCCCCATTTTAAAGAGGGAAGTTGAATTCTAGAGATGAAGTAGACTCAGTTCAGCATACTTTCCTTTTAAAGGTTGTCACTAATTTTGAGACATTGGAGAAAAATTGAAATACTATATTCAGTACTCATTTTATGTTTTCTTTTTTCATTCTCAAAGGAAGTGATTTTCTTATGTTTTAAAAATAGATTTAAATTTATTTTATTAGCTTAAAACACAGTCTATATTTCTTGTTTCTAAAATTAGATATGTGAAGATGAAAAATTTGAAAAATATTGAGAACTTTTTTCCCTTTCAACCTAACCCTAACTTGAGCAGCTGAAACCCAAAGTCTTTAGATGGGAATATTTTTTCTTCTTCCTTTTTTACCTTAGGACCTAGGACCTCATTTTCCCTGTCTTAGATCATGTTACATCCTTGTACCTGGCCAGTGTTTCCAAAAGTCTCACCAAGGGCTTCTTTATACATCTAGAAAATGTAAGAGAAGACTCTGTATTTTAGGATTTATTGCTCAGCTCCCCCACCCGATTTTTTTTTTTTTTTTTTTTTTTTTTTGAGATGAAGTCTCACTGTTTCACCCAGACTGGAGAGCAGTGCTGCAGTCTTTGCTCACTGTAACCTCTGCCTCCTGGGTTCAAGCAATTCTCCTGCCACAGCCTCCCAAGTAGCTGGGATTACAGATGCCCGCCACCACGTCTGGCTTTTTTTTTTTTTTTTTTGGTATTTTCAATAGAGACGAGGTTTCACCATGTTGGCTAGGCTGGTTTCAAACTTCTGACCTCAGGTGATCTGCCCACCTCAATGTCCCAAAGCGCTGGTATTACAGGTGTGAGCCACTGCACCCAGCCTCAGTTCACCCAGGCTGGAGTGCAGTGGCGAGATCTCTGCTCACTGCAACCTCTCATGTTCAAGCCATTCTCCTGCCTCAGCCTCCCAAGTAACTGGGACTACAGGCACATGCCACCACGCCCCGCTAGTTTTTGTATTTTGGGGGTGGAGTTTTTCAGTGGACTTTTTTTGGGAAGAGAGTTGTATGGAGAGAGATGTCTGGGTTCAGTACCCCAGCCAAAGAGACAAGGAAACAGGTTCAGGAAAGCAAAGTGAGTATCTTGGGTGGGCCCAAGCACAGGGGTTTAGAGCATCGGCTTTAATGCTGGCAGACCTGGTTTTCAGTTTCAGCTCTACCACCTACTGGCATTGTATATACATTACTGAGCCTCTCGAGGCTTCCATTTGCTCACTGCAAAATGGAGGGAAGTGCAGAGTTGTGAGAGTTAATTCCTAGTCTCAAAAAAAAAAAAAAAAATTAGTAGGGCATGGTGGCGCATGCCTATAATTCCAGCTACTCAGGAGGTTGAGGCAGGAGAATCGCTTGAACCTGGGAGGTAGAGGTTGTAGTGAGCTGAGATCGTTCCACTGCTCTCCAGCCTGGTGACAGAGTGACACTGTCTCAAAAAGAAAAAAAACAACTAAATGGGCACTTTCAAATTATAAGATGTAATTTTGTTACTTTATATTATAAATGTGTATTAGTTCTATATCCATATATATTTATAAATACATGTTTGCATTCTAAATACATATGGAAAAGAATGGAAGAGGGCCCATTTACAAAAGAAGCCAGCATAGAAAATACTCATGAATACATGTAGAACAAATGTGTGTGCAAGAACTTTTACATGAAGAAAACTTAAAATATTACAGACATAAAAGAAAACCTGAATCAATGGGAAAGCATCTATTCCTGTTCTTTACATATAAAGAGCCAATATTATTATTGTTGTTTTATTTATTTATTTTGAGACGGAGTCTCACTCTGTTGCCCAGGCTGGAGTGCAGTGGCATGATGTTGAGTCACTGCAACCTCTGCTTCCTGGGTTCAAGAGATTCTCCTGCCTTAGCCTCCCGAGCAGCTGGGATTATAGGCACCTGCCCCCATGCCCAGCTAACTCTTTGTATTTCTTAGTAGAGACAGGGTTTCACCATGCGGGCCAGCCTGGTCTCGAACTCCTGACCTCAGGTGATCCACCCACCTCAGCCTCTCAAAGCACTAGGATTACAGGCATGAGCAGCCATGCCTGGGAGATCTAGTATTATTATTAACATTACAAGAAGGTTATTCTTCATAAATTAATGTAAACATTTGATGTGATCCAAATATCAATTGTTTTTAAGGACAAACTAGTTCCAAAGTTCAAATGGAACGAAGTGGGAATAAGAGGGTACAAGAAGTTATCAAAACATGGCCAGGAGCTGTGGCTCACACCTGTAATCCCAATGACTTGAGAGGCTGAGGCAGGAGAATTGCTTGAGCTCAGGTGTTCAAGGCTACAGTGAACTGTAATCGTACCACTGCACTCCAGCCGGGGTAACAGAGTGAGACCCTGAGTCAAAAAATTTTAAAAATGGTTGGGGTGCGGTGCCTCATGCCTGTAATCCCAGGACTTTGGGAGGCCAAGGCTGGTGAATCACTTGAACTCAGGAGTTCGAGACCAGCCTGGGCAACATGGGGAAACCCCGTCTCAGCAAAAAAACCCACACAAATTAGTCAGGTATGGTAGCTCTCTCCTGTGGTACTATCTACTTGGGAGGCTGAGGCAGGAGGATCACTTGAGCCTGGGAGATAGAGGTTGCAGTGAGCTGAGATTGCGCCACTGCATAAGGACCTAGGCGACAGGAATGAAATCCTGGCTAAAAAATAATAATAATAAATGAATAAAAATAAAAGGCTGGGCGCAGTGGCTCATGCCTGTAATCCAGGCACTTTGGGAGGCTGAGGCGGGCGGATCACCTGAGGTCAGGAGTTTGAGGCCAGCCTGACCAACATGGAGAAACCCCATCTCTACTAAAAAATACAAAATTAGCCAGGCGTGGTGATGCATGCCTGTAATCCCAGCTATACTCAGGAAGCTGAGGCATAAGAATCACTTGAACCCAGGCGATGGAGGTTGTGATAAGCCGAGATCACGCCATTGCACTCCAGCCTGGGCAACAAGAGTGAAACTCCATCTCGAAAAAATAAAGAAAAATAAAAGTTATCAAAGCATGAATAGACAGATTCTCTGGTATAGAACAGAGTCCAGAAAAACACCCAAATATATGTGGAAATTTAGAATATGATAAAAGTGGCATTTCAGATCTGTGGGGAAAGGATGAATTATTCAGTAAATGGTGTGGAACAAGTGGGGAAGCATCTGGGGAAGGGGAGGTTGGATCCCTACCTCACTCCTACAGACATCCCAGATGGGACAGGATTGAGATGCAAAAGCCAGGAGCAGACAAGCGCTACAAAGAAAAAATTAAAAGAAAATCACACCTCAAAAAGCCCAATGTCAGCATGGAAAGTAAAAAGCAATAACAAAATAGGGACAAATAATGTTAAATCAGTAAGAAAAGGGTCAATAATCAGATAGAAAAATGACAGAAAATGTGAAGACAGCTCACACAGGAAGGGACACACAACTGGCTCAGAAACACATGCAAAGTGGCACACGGAAAACTCGGGAAGGACCGGGCGCAGTGGCTCATGCCTGTAATCCCAGCACTTTGGGAAGCTGAGGCGGGCGGGTTGTTGAGCCCAGGAGTTTGAGACCAGCCTGGGCAACATGAAAAGACGCTGTCTCTACAAAAAAATAACAAATTTGCTGGATGTGGTGGTGTGCACTTGTAGTCCCAGCTACTCAGGAGGCTGAGGTGGGAGGATCACTTGCGCCTGGGAGGTTAAGACTGCAGGGAGCCATGATCACACCACTGCACTCCAGCCTGGGTGACAGAGACTCTGTCTTAAAAAAAGTCTGGATGAGTGGCTCACCTCTGTAATCCCAACAATTTGGGAGGCCAAGGTGGGCAGATCACCTGAGGTTGGGAGTTCCAGAGCAGCCTGGCCAACATGGTGAAATCCCATCTCTACTAAAAATAGAAAAAATAATTAGCTGGGTGTGGTGGTGTGCTCCTGTAATCCCAGCTACTCAGGAAGCCAAGGCATGAGAATTGCTTGAGCCTGGGAGATGGAGGTTGCAGTGAGCTGACATTGCGCCACCGCACTCCAGCCTGGGCGACCGAGCAAGGCTATCTCAAAAAAAAAAAAAAAAAAAAAAAAAAAAAAAAAAAAGGAATACCACACAGTTGTTTAAAAAAAATAAAAGGCACGAGGACACTCTCTATAATGGGCTAATAATGGAAAAAACTCTGCAGTATAAGCCCAGCATGTATTCTGTGCTACCATTTGTATATAAGAAGGGAAAAAGTCCACATTAGGTACCGTGGAGTCTCTTTGGTTACATTGGTTTCCTTTAGGGAGGAAAATGAGGGAAAAAGTTAGATTTTTATATCTGTCTTGTCTTTTAGATTTCGACCTATGTGCATGTGTTACCTTTTCAAAACCAGAGCTAAAATAGAAAATGCATCTTGTGTATACGCTCCGTTCAGCAGTTCCGGGCTGGATCCTACAGCTACATCCCTGCCTATGAGCAAGAGCGTATGTGGGAGGTATTTGAGGCAGCATTGCTTAGGCTGCAGAAACAGCCTGAATGCCCCACAGTGGGGACTGGCTAATCCTTACACAAGGAAGGCTCAGAGGGTCTGTCTGCTCGCGCTGATAGGGAAACAGCTCCAGAAATGACTGTCAGATCAGAGATGGGAGGGGCTGGTGGGGTCTAGGTGTGCTATCATTTGTTTAGTAAATCTCTACATGAATTTGCATATACACATGCACAGAATATCCCTGGATGAAAATAAAAATCTAGCGACAAGGTCTGCCTTTAGGGAGGAAAACTAAGGACTGAGGACGGGGTTGGAGGGAGAACTTGAATCTCTGTCTGAGTGACCTCGCCATGGTCCTGAATTACTTGCTCACAATCACCTGAGGCTTGAGCAGACTAATTCAAACCCAAGGTGTCCCGGGATGGATGGTCCACTTTTCTCACCAGCGCTCTTCCCCCAGGTGGCTTGTCCTGGGCCTCTGGTGGGGACATCGATCCCACAATTGCACTCTCTTGGCCTTGGGATGGAGGGGTGGGGAGGCAAAGTGCCAAGTCCCCTGAATGGCTGAGCTGGCAGGCCACAGGAGTGGTGGCAGCTGCTCCACAGGCAGAGCATTCAGGTGTTGGGCTCAGTGGAGGCAAGTGACACGGCAGGATGATGGTACCTGTCAAGGGTTCACCAACCTCTAGTCCCATGGCAGGACAAGGACTCCAGCTGCATTTGGGCAGACTCTCAGGCGAGGCAAGAACCAGGGTTGTGCAGTCACGGGCCTTGATTGGTTCTAGACTCTATGGAGGGGCCACCACAGGGGACACACCTTGAGCCCTTGACCCTGGAGTCCCCAGGGCAGCACAGTGACACTTCAGAGGTCTGAGGTGGGGCAGTGGAGGGCCAGGGGTCCCTGTGATGCCTGAAAGAGGGCAGGCTGTCTTCACCCAGCTTCTGGCAGCCAGGAAGGCAGCGGTGTGTGTGAGGTGGGCAGTGTGTGGAGGGCTGAGTGCACACAGAACATAAAGGAGCGGCTGGGGCCAAAACGGGCTGAGGGGCAGCTGGGCTGTTCCTCCCTCAAAGCAGGCTGAGGCCCACCAGCCAATAGGCAGCTCGGCCGATGAAGCCCTACCCAGGGTCTGGCCGCCCTCACTTGGGAGCCAGGCCAGTGCCAGGACTGGGGTCACACGAGGTGTCCTCGGTGGTGGCTGTCCTGGTCCACGTGCCCACCCCCTCTCCCACGGCTATCCCGATCATGCCCCCTGGAGCCTCCCAGATGACAGGGAGCTGGAGAAAACCACAAGGGGAGCCCAGCTTTCTGGGCAGCATCACAAGGCAAGACAGCCTCAGCTCTGGGGGAGGAGGGATCAATGGCAGGAGAGGTGCCAGAGACAGCAGCAGACCGCAGCAGTCAGTTTGCCAAGGACAGGATGGAGGGAAGGCACTGTCCTCAGAGTACCAAGGGAGGGGCCACGGCTGCACACACAACTGAAGCCCTTGACCCCGGGGTCCCTGCGGCCTGGACTCCCGCCCAGAAGAGCCTCAGGCCTGACACACTGGCTGGGGACACACTTGATGTTATCATTTTTATTCACTTTCTCTTTCTGAAAATAAGAATAAACATACAGTATGTATTTTCTGATGATATATATTAGATCTAGTTACTATAGGGTGAGAAAACCATCCCCAACCACTTGGAGGTAGCTTTCAATCCTGACATTCAGTGGAGGGGAAAAAAGTGTCCGTGATTGCCAAAAGCCAAATCTTTATTATTAAACAGCAGTAACAGGAAAACCTAATGCTCTTTCAGACACAACTGAAACCTGGGAGGCCAGGAGGGCAGCAGACACTACAGAGAAACCCCGAAAAATCCCAAACGGAGGCGCACCCACTTGCCCAGCCCCGTCCCTCGGCCGGGTCTCTGCTGCAGGAGTCGTGGGCTCAGAGGTGACACTGAGGAATGTATTGTAGGCAGTGACCATCCTTGGGGCAGAAGTGGGGGATGGTGCAGCTGCCAGGGGAACAGGAGCCCGAGACGGGCTCCAGGGGCTTCTGCCTGGTCTTGACCATGCAGGTCAGCCTCGGGAGGCTGTGGCCCAATTGGCACACCTGCAGGGCATTAGCCTGGTGGCTGCAGGTGGGTGATGCAGGCCCTGGGCTCCTCCCAACCCAGCTCTGCCCCTCTGCCGGCGCTTACAACCCCTTGAGCCCCAGGCCCTAAGCAAGCAGCTCTCCTGGTACCAAGGGGACCCCTCCCTGCACACCTAAGCTAGGTTGGCAGGTCCATCCCATGAGAGGTGGCAGTGGGGGGGCCCTTTAACACCAACCCAAGAGACCAAGGAGCCAGGGGCTGTCAGGGCAAGCTCCACGCTCACCCTTCAGACACAGCTTCTGTGGCCGCTCTGGCTGTTTCCTTTGGTCCCCTCCACCTGACCCCACATGTCACAGCCACAGGAGCAGGAAGTGCACTGCGCTCTGACCCCAGGAGGGGGTGGTGCCCCACCCCAGGGATCAGGTGGGTGCTGCCATCAGGACCAGGGAGCCCCCTCGGTGGCCAGGAGCCCCGCCTGGTCCCTCCTGTGAGGAGGAAGATGTGCTGCCAACCCCCAGGGGGTCCTCGATGGGGTGGGCAGGAGGCTGGGGTGGGCACTGGCTGGGGCCTCAGTTCTTGAGGATGGTCTCGTAGGCCTGGTACACATGCTGGGACACCTCTGGTGCTCGACACTTCAGGGACAGCTGTAGGGGAAAGAGGGGTCAGGGGAGAAAGCGCTCATCCTTGGGGCTCCTCTCAGGAAGGAAGGGGGTGGGGAGGAGAGCGGGAACCAATGGGAAAGTGTGGCGTGCACACAGCCTGGCAGCAGCTGCGCCTGGCACAGATGTGAGGGAAAGCAGAGGGGGCGGCTGTCGCAGCCAGCCGGGTGTGGACCAAATATACTTGCAGCCCACACACCTGCTGTCAGCCCAGTCACCAGAGCCCTGCTGGTGAGCAGAGTGAGTCACGAGCCGGAGGCTGCCAGGGAGTGTCTGGCCCCCACCCTGAGGGCTGCCCAGCCCCCTGGAGTCCCTGGAGGTCTGGGGTCCTCAGGACTGAAGGCTGACAGAAAATCCCGAGGGGTGTGGAGCGCTGAGGGGGAGCCTGGAGGGGTGCTGGGCTGATTCCTGGTTTCCTGCGTAGGAAGCAGGCACAGTAGAGACTTTGCCTCCGCTCTGCGGACTGAGCATGAGATCACAGGCAGGGAGACAGGAGCCCCCACCCATCCACTCTAAAGCACTGGTTCTGCAGGGTGCCGTCGGGAAGTGGGAACAGTGGAGTTCCGCAGGTCAGCAGCAGCCCATGGGGCTCCTCCGGCCCTC